>JXCR01061816.1:227551-267728 GCA_002079205.1 Phalaenopsis hybrid cultivar | reverse complement strand
GGGAGGAGGAGGGGGAAAGAGAGGAGGAGGGGGAGGAGGAGGCTTCCCATGTACTTTTTGAACAAGGCTAGTAAGGATGAATCGTTAAAAAATAAGGAAGGGTTATTTAATTTCTATAAAGGGAAGAAATAAACTTTTGGCCTTTAAAACGATTTGGATTTTAGGTGGACGACTTGAGATTTTTTTCGTGTGGTTTGACAGCACTCGAGACCAATGCGGTATGGTCAACCGCTGGGCCCTGTCCTTTCTAATTTTGTCCTACGTGGAGCGGAGCACGTATACGGTTATTTTACATTATATATTAATTTTACTTATTTGATAAATTAATATTTAATCACTATCAATATCTACTTGAGGTGACCATCTTGTGAGAAGCAGCATCAAAGAACCATGATTTTGAGTTTGAATTCATTTTTAAAGTGTGATGCCCCCAACTCTCACCCATTATGATATTATTGGGTTTGGCTTAATAGCTTCACCATTTTGTTAACTTTTTCTAAAGGCTGATTCATCGTGACCCACATAACTACGGAGTTTCTATTGAAATTTCACCATTTTACCAAAAGATATCTCAATATTTAAGAGATCAACTTCATTCTATTTAAAGGATTTGACAAATAGTATTTGAAAATAGTCTCTTAGATTTAGTACAATGGATATATATCATAGGAGTGTTAAGTAAGGTTTGCAAGTTGGGTTCAGGCCTGATTTGAAATTGACCCGACTCAAAATCACTTGATCTGACTCTAACTAGAATAATAAACAAGTCAAAAAGTTCAATCCATCTTCAATCTGTTAACCCAAACGGGGCCCATATAACTTTTTAGCACAACTTACAACAACTATTTGAGCAAATTTGTGTCGATTACAACTCAATCGAGTAAATTTTGAATTGGTGAGTTGATTTCGAGTTAATGGCAGGTTAGCGAGTCGATTTTCTGTCAATTTTAAGTTGGTGGGTCAACCCAAACTCTGCCTAAAAATTAACAGGTTAAGATTCCTAACCAAAATCTTACCAAAAAATTAATCTGATTAATCTGAATTCAAAATTCAAAAATTTTAAGCCCAAAGTTCAAATCAAGTTTACCTATTGAGTTAATTTTTGAAACTCCAAACTTATACAAAGATAAAACCATGTTGGTTCTTATTTTATCATTTGTAAATCACGCTCCAAGAGTTAGAGCTGAGTGGAGAAGATAAGGAAGAGAGAGTAGAATATGTCTGAGATCTTTGTGGAGAGAATCGAGGGAAATGTCTCTTTATTCGTATTTTTATCTCGTACTTATAGAGAAGTGTTTTATACAATTACAGAAATAAGGAAATGATTATAGAACCGTTTTTTAATGTCATTAAGGCTCTAATTAATTGTATATATTTTATGTCATTTGTTTTACAATTTGAATTTTAACATTATTGATAATTGGTTAGTTGGTTGGCTTGAAGTTAACCGACTGAGGCGGCCAACTAAGTGACATGTGTTCTCTGGAGTAAACGTTGGTTGGTTGAGGTGTTCGACCATATGGGATCTTTCTCAGTGTCTCTTGGCACAGTCGACCGAATCGATCAGTTGTAAGGTGGTCATTCGGTTCGACCGCGGGGTCGGTTGGTCAAATGTAATTAGTAGACTTTTTTTTAGTGAGCCATGAGTCTTTTTTCGTTCGGCATGAGTCTTTTTTCGTTCGGCTTTAGTCTTACAGGGCTCGTCACTCGCCTACCTTGTTGGTTCGTCGTCTCAACAAGATTTCTCAATTTTGCTAGGACTTAAGCGGATTTTGTCGCAACTCTCATGGGATATCCGACGAGACTTGCAGTCGAGATGATTTATGCCTCACTTTTGGAGGTCTTGTTGCTACTGAGTGGGTAACCATCTCCAAAGCTCGAACTTATCCCGGGTTTAGAAACTCGGCTTCATGTTCGGCTCTGAATAGTCAGTTGATTGTTTTTACTTTGAAAAGGGATCATTTCATCTTGGTCATTCGTTCTCTTTGAGATTACTATTGGTATTTTTGGTATATGCAAATCACTTTAAAAATGGTAAAATAATAAAAATAATTACAAACGGTGTACCTTAGATTATTAAAAATAAAAATATAGAATTCTTTTATTATTATTATTATTATTATTATTAAAAACGACTTAAATGTCTCCTTAGATTTGGCCGACTATGTTGACTTGCTTTCTAATTTGCGGTCCTGCCCTAGGCGGCTGCAAGCTAACAAACGGATGGATGGCAATACATCTACTCCAGAAAAATGCAATATCCTTCAACAGTATATATTTTTTTTTAAAAATACGTATATTTTATATAATTTATATAATTCTCATAAAATTTATGCAACTAATATCTAAATTTTATTATTTATTTATATTTTATTTTATTATAACTAACTGAATAAAAAAAATATTTTTAAAAAATCAGTCCTCTTTAAAATATAATATTAATGATATAATAAATCAAAAGATATCATTAGGAAATCATTTCTCTTTAGAAAATAAAATTATTAATATTATAATTTGATATAAAAATCTAAATGTCATATAAATAAATATTAAATGTACACACAAAGATAGAGTTATATATGTTGTATTATATTTGAAATTTAAATATATCGGCGACGAAGTGAAAAAATATCACGAGAAAATTCACACCAAAAGAACACACAGATTTACGTGATTCGGCAAATTGCCTACATCCACAAAGTTGCAGAGGATTTTACTAATTGAGAAAATTTACACCAGTTTGATCACAACGACAATTAAGGATTTTTCACTTGCTCTTTCTCTTTACACCAAGATTCACCCAAGAGCAAGAACACCAAAGAGGAAAAAAAAATATACAAGAGAAAACTTGTTTCTCTTCTGCCACAAGTCATCAAGAAGAACACCTTCTTCTTCCCTATCTTCTTCTTTCTTCTCTTGTTTCCGTAAGTCTCAAGAAAACCCAAAGAACTCTTCCTCTAGAAACCGGAAGAAGAAACACCGCAAGGCTACTGTTGCAGTCAATCGCTAAAGCAGTTACAGAGAAGGGTCTTGTTCGCGACTTAAAGAGCAGGAACAATGTCGTTTCACAAATCAAAGGCAAAGAGCGGTGATGTTTCGCGAAATGGGAGAGGCAGAGGCGGGAAGGATCGCGCCGATTCGCGAACGGGAGTAGGCGCTGTTCGCGATCGAGAGTAGGCGCTGTTCGGGACTTCGGCGTAGCAGGCTCCAACACTAACAATATATATATATATATATATATATATATAACAACAAGGTATTGGAAAACAAATATTTTATAAATACGTGCTATTTGTAATAATTCTACAGTAGTCAACGAGAGAGGTCTTCTACAGGATCCCAGTCTACTACAAAGTTCTTTAATAATACAAATACACAAATTAGTTTTCACAAACATACAAACTCACTTACCGCACATATGTGTGGTTTTGAACCTAAAACTTATTGGCCAAAAGAGAAAGTTCTCAACCAGTAAGTCATGAGTCAATATGACTTGCATCTTTTTTTTTCTTTTAAGAGTTTTTGAAGGCTACTTTTTTTTTCGGGACTTTACATACATACTAACCAATTTCAATATATTTTTATCCAACGGCGGCTTACATGACTTACGGCTCACGTAGCTCCAAATTCTGACCTATGTGACTTACGAACATAATCATAACTCGCCACTACGACTTATGTAACCCACTAAGGTCTATGTGTGGCTCACAGTTCCTGCAGCTCTCTACCACGACCTCTGTGGTCAACTGATACTCTCAAAGCAACCATCTACGACATACATGCACTAAATAAATTAAACATACTTGTGTCGGCTAGATAATAGATAAATAAGATGCAAATCTGACGCTATTTAAAGGTTAGCGTCATATTTGTGTTTGATTTTTGTCCTATTTTTTTACGTTAAATTGTGGGTTGAGAATTTTATTTTTGTCTAATTTATGTTGAAATATTTCTACGCAAATAATTTGTGCCGACGTTTTGAGTTGTATTAATATCAGATTTGTTTATACATAACGTGTGTCAAAATTTGAGTATGAATGATGAATATTAGCGTCAAATTACTGTCTCATTTGAGTTGGAATATATCATAGAAAGACGAAATATTATTGTTGATGTAACATCGCTTTTGCATCCGAAAACAGACACAAATCTGATGTAAACCTGTAACATAGAAAAAAAAAATCAAGAATATCAATTACAATGTTTTCGTCCCTTTCTCTTTTTTATTTTTAAATAAGTCATCAATTTGTCCATATTCTTATACTTCTCTTTTCTCAATAAGTTACTCTTTCAAATCTTATGAATGATTAGGATAATCAATGAACTGAAAAAGACGGGCATAAGACAAAGATGACAAACAAGAGAAAGAATGTGGAGAGCCTACATGCAATAAACCTTACAAGGATAGGTCAAAAAAGTTTGCCCAAACAAGATCGGGCGGGAGCACCTTGGACCAATATCCACGAAAAAATATCTATGTATATTATCCACAACCAAGATTCATGTGTGTTTGCCTGTTTTGGGGTCTAGAGTGCTCCCAAAGGGACATATCCCACTTTGTTAATTACACATCGTGGGTTGGCCGATAATACTTATAATCCAAAAGAGATTTTCTTACAATAGTAGTGACGACTAACATAGGGATATCAAAGGATGGTCATTTCATATGGGAATGCTCTGATGATTTTAAAGCTCCCTCTAAGTCACGGGGCAAAGAGTGAGCGTCTCACAATTTCTACATGGGTAATAGACTCATTGACATACGAAGCCTACGAAGTAATGATATCATCCTGACAGGGAATCCAAATACGTCAAAGCACATCTGGGTCATATAAATTTTTGTATCCAAAACGGGTGGTAGCTCATCGACAATCATGACATCAAGTGATACCAATGAAGGCAAGAGGAGCAGCTGAGCTTAATATGGGTTGCCAAAGGAAGGAAAGAGTAATCTCTAGAAAGTAGAGGTAGTCAGATCAGGGTATCACAGACCTGTTATCTAAAGCCACTATAACACTAAGTCTAATTGGTAGCGAAGGTAGTTAACCCAATATGTTCAGAGATCTCTGGTTAGCAATCTGTGAATTACATCGGCCACAGGAACCTCGGTACCCCTAAGGTTAAAAAAAGAAAACTATATTCTATGATCATCAGGTGAAGCTTTAAGATGTAGAATTTATACCTGTCGCAGTTGTGAGGATGTCACTGGAAAAGAGGATAAATGAAGGTTCACCTACAAAGCTGGAAACGCTCCCAACAAAAAGACTTATACTCAATCTGGGTCGAGGAGCCTTCTAATGACCTAAGCTCACTAGAAAACCACTACGACATACCTTACTTTATTCTAATATATTCTAATTACCTTATTTTACAAAGCTATAAAAACTTCCAACAAATAGTCTTTAATTATTAATACCATTTTAATTCAGCATGGGCAAGTCTATTTAGGATTACCTTACCTTTTATAAAATAAGTTAAATCGGAAACATCTAATCGGGACAACAGTTAGTCAACGTTTGATGTGACCAAATCATCTAAGGTGAAACTTTGATCTTGTATGCCAATGGAGCTACTCCAACCGTTTCGTGGATATACTCATTTCAAAATTTTTGTAAGCGTAAAGCCACTCATCTAAATTAGCTTACTTTTGTGTTTCTTTTATAGGCTAACATTTTGCACCATAAAGCAATGTAGGCCTCACCGTTGTCTTATAAAATTTGTGTTAAAGTCTAAGTGGTATTTCAATCACACAATAGGTCATATGCATTCCTTCGCTTCAACCATCCCACTTGAGTTTTACTAATACATCCCCATCTATATCAGCAACGTTTTCAACAGTAGACCCGACATATCTACAATGTTCATTCATTTTAATGATTTGATTATCCATTGTTATAACAACACCACCAGATGAACTACTAATAAAATTGCATTTAATGTATTTTGTTTTAGATCTACACAAATGAAAGCATTTAAACTCTATGATTGACCTTCAAAATTATGTTTTTTTTTTAACACGCTCTAGTATTATCCACAAGAATGATATCATCAACAAAAACCATACACCATTGTACCTTCTCTTGTAAATGTCCGATAATAACATTATTACTAAAGCAAAAAAATAGGAACTTAAACTTAAAGCCAATCTCTAAATTAGTTCTATACAGAGTTAATGTAGGATACATACCTTCCTCAATGTATTCTAGTTGGAGTGGAGCAGAAGGATGCGAACTACGAGAGTTTCAATGGTCTCTATAAGCCATACATACGTTACCTTCCAAGCTAGCTCTAATGGTGACTGTATTATGAAGTTTCTTTCGGGAAGGCAATGGATTTGTCAACAAACCCATGAGGGAAAGGGAAAGGGGAGAGGGAAGGGGAGTCTAAGATTCGTGCGCAAGGCTTTCCGACTAATGGGGAAATGAGCGGGAGGGGGAGACAAGCAGAAAGTAAATTAAATTTAGGCGCGCGAGATGAGTAAATTTGGTCATTTGTGTCAAATTTGCGTCAGTTTAATTCAACGCTAACTAGTAAAGCATTTGTAGCATTTTTTTCAACGCAAAGTTGATGCAAAATCCGTAGCAAATCCAAAAGAAGTTATCGTTTTCGGAACACTCATACTGACAAATTGGCTGTTGTAAATCAGACGCTAATTTCGACGCAAATTTCATATATTATTTTTTGCTGCTTAACAGCCGCAAATCCAATGCTAATAATTGCGTCGGAAATATCTGATGCAAATATCAGACGCTAATTCATTCTACTATTATAGTTTTCAACTAAGATACTTATGACTAGCTGACACAATAGCCACCATAAATATTCATGACAGACTACTGCCTTTATAATAATTAATAACGGTTCTTGTACTCTGCTGTCAACATTATCACTAAGAATTACAACGAGATTACGACTAGTATTGATGAGCTATTGTTGTACATTAATATTGTAATTTTATCTTCTCTAACTTAAAAGTAGAGTGAACACATGTACTTACAATTACATAGTGAATTATTTCAATTGGGTTAGATCACCTAACCCCATGCTTTTTTCCCCTTTTCAAGATTATCAACATAAGAAAATCAAGATGTCCCTCTTGCTTAGATTTTAGTCCAACACTAAGATAATAGTTTAAAATTTTAAAATAAATTTGTAATCATTGGCGTTTAAAAAAAAAAAAGCATTCCGGGTATTAACACCCATAGTGTCGGTTTCCTTAATTACTTTCAAAAAAAGGTTGGAAGATTTACATACCCACCACTCAATTCCTATGTATTCACATATTAACAGCTAAACTTCAATTTTTACCTATATTGCACTTATCTATACATAAAAAGTTATATGTTCTTAAAAAAAAAAAAAGGTGGCGTGATATGAAGGATTTGGATTGTATAAAGGTAAAAATTAAAGTTTAGGTGTTAGATGTGCAAATACATAAGATTTAGGTGATATGTACTTAAATACTTAGTCAGATGATATTGGATTACTTATCTTTGATTAACCTAATAAATCTTCAGTCCCATCTAATCTTCTAATAATTTTCCTTCGTCATCATTTCGTTAGCGTATTGCCACTTGTTTAATGGTACACCTCAGAACTGCTTTGGAAAAGTAAAAAACAGGCACCTTTCGCGGACAATTAATGCTGCGTGTAGGAAATGCAACATAAATCGACCAAGTATTTTAACAATGCAAGACTAATATGTTTTCGAACTAAGAATTTCTTCCAATGAAGTCAAATGAAAAGTATGACGAGAAAACAAAAAAACAAAATATTGTTCTATATATGCCCATACACGAACAATTTCATTATTAAACATAGCTCGTTCTAACACTGCAATTTCTGCACTTGTTACTGAAAGAAACTCCGTAATGGCTTTTATGATGGCCGTCCATCTTAGATCTATAATCTCCTCTTTACTCCGCATAGTATTCTTCTCGGTTTTATTTTCTGCAGATGCTTCTCTTTCTGCCTCAACTGATACCATTTACGTTGGGCAATCTCTCACTGGGAGCCAAACTATTATCTCCAAAGAAGGCAACTTTGTGCTTGGCTTCTTCTCTCCTGGTAAGACATCTAACTTCTACATCGGCATCTGGTACAAAAAGATCTCAAAGCAGACTGTGATTTGGGTAGCAAATAGAGAAAAGCCAGTGTATGATACTTCTTCCTCTGAGTTTAAATTATCTAATGATGGCCATCTTGTCCTACTTGACAATTTAAAAAACTTAATTTGGTCATCCAATTCAACACACCAAGCATCAAATTCTACAGCTGCGGCTCTGCTTGACAATGGAAATTTGGTATTAAGGGATCTTACAAATAACACTACTGGTGGTATAATTTGGCAGAGTTTTGATCACCCAACTGACACTTACGTGCCTGGAAGTTGGATTGGCATGAATAAAATAACAGGAGAATATCAAACACTCACTTCATGGAAAAATTCAGAAGATCCTTCTCCTGGATATTTTTCTGAAACAATAGATCCCAGTGGAACAAGCGAGTTTTTCCTTGAATGGAACAAATCTAAAAAATATTGGCGCAGTGGGCTTTGGAATGGAAATTACTTCACGGCTGTTCCAATACTTCCTGACATGAAGCCGCATACTATTGTCACCGTTATTTATGTTGATAACAAAGAGAGAAGATACACCAGCTGTTTTTATCGTGACCCATCCAGTTCTAAGATTACAAGACATGTGATGGATGTTAATGGGCAAATCAAGCAATTTGTGTGGGTGGACAATATTCAGGATTGGGTTCTGTTCTTTTCCAGACCAACTTTGAAATGTGATGTCTATTTTCTTTGTGGCCCTTTCGGAATATGTGATGAAAAAAGCTCTTTTGTTTGTAGCTGTGCTCATGGCTTCCAACCTGCATCTTTCAGAAACTGGGAATTGAATGATTGGAGCAGTGGCTGTGCAAGGAAGACCAAAATGCAATGCAGCGGCAACGTCACTGATGATAAAGTAGGATTTCTTAAAATGCCCAACATGTTTCTTCCTTCAAATCCTGTACATCTGACTGCCTACAACTTAGAAGATTGCAGGTCAGTTTGCTTAAGTGAGTGCTTGTGCACTGCTTATGCTTACAACGGCAGTGGCTGCTTAACCTGGAATGAAGACCTTCAAAATCTGCAACAGCTGTATGATGGTGATGAAAGTGCTCAGACATTATATGTGCGCCTTGCATCTTCTGACCTTCCAAGTTCAAGTGGTGATAATAAGAGGTCTGTGATTATAATATGTACAGCTATTCTAGCTGGAGTTGGAGCTATCCTGTGTGCTTTACTCTTACTTGCATTGAGATACCGAAGTAGAAGGTTTATTAGCATAAGGAAGACAACAGAAGGACCTTTGGTTCGATACACTTACGCGGAATTACAGTATATGACAAGGAATTTCTCAGATAAGTTGGGTGGTGGGGGATTTGGCACTGTTTTCAAAGGAACATTACCTAATTCGAACGCTCTAGCTGTGAAGAGACTCGAAGGAGTTCAACAGGGAGAGAAGCAATTCCGAACAGAAGTGAGCACACTTGGTTTTATTCAACACATCAATCTAATTAACCTTCGAGGTTTCTGCTCAGAAGGTACAAAGAGATTGCTTGTCTATGACTACATGCAAAATGGCTCCTTAGATTCTCACCTCTTCAAAGAAAACTGTAAGGTTTTAAGTTGGAGAACAAGATACGAAATAATCAAAGGAATCGCAAGAGGACTGGCTTACCTCCATGAGAATTGCAGGGAATGTATTGTGCACTGTGATATAAAACCAGAAAACATACTGCTAGATGAGAATAACTGTCCTAAATTGGCAGATTTTGGTATGGCAAAACTAATAGGAAAGAATTTTAGCCGTGTCTTGACAACCATGAGAGGAACTGTAGGCTACCTTGCACCAGAATGGATCTCGGGCCTGCCAATCACACCTAAGGCTGATGTCTACAGTTTTGGAATGATGCTTTTTGAAATAATATCAGGTAGAAGAAACATAAATCAAGAATTTGAGTTCGTATTTTTTCCAGCATGGGCAGCAACTAAAATATCGGAAGGGGAATTCCTTGTTCTATTAGATGAGAGATTGAAATGTGATGTTCCTATTGAGGAGCTGGTTACTGTATCTCGAATAGCTTCATGGTGTATTCAGGACAGTGAGTCTCATAGGCCATCTATGGGGCAAATTGTTCAGATCTTGGAGAATCTTGCTGAGGTGAATGTTCCTCCAGTTCCAGGATCACTGCAAGTACTTACAGAAAATAAAGATTTAGAATCAGATGTTTACTATTCTGCAGTTTTATCGTTGTCATAAATGAAATATAGTTATCATGAACAACTGCTAAGTGTCCTTTAGTGTTAATATGATGTTTATTGAGAGCTTAGATTTCATTTTTATATTCATATTTCAGAGTTGGCTGGATGTACTTCCTATGTTCCTATATGTTGTATCATGTGCATTTATGTTCCACTTTCTATTGACAATGATATTTAATGATTTCAGTTCTTGGTCCATTTCTTATCCTCAACACAATTGGGATTTTTTTTAATTCTTTTATTATTTATTTTTCGCTAGGAGCTATCAAAACATTTTCAATTTGTTCTAATAGATACAGCCTAGTTGTCAAAATATTTTAAATGGATGCTTTAATGGAGCTAGCTAGCGGCTGTTTAATTCCCGACATTTTTATAAGATTTCTTCAATTTCGTCTTAGCAATGAGCTACGGCTTACAGATGGCTACTGCGGATCAAGGAAAGGAGATATGGAGAATCCTCCTTAACCTCTCCGAAGAATGCCAATCCATGCTCCAGCTCAAGCGAATCCATGCCCGTCTCCTTCGCCACCACATCTCCAACCCCCTCATCTTCTCCAAACTCCTCCTCTTCGCCGCCGTCTCTCCGCTTGGCAACCTCCACTACGCCACTNTTAATGGAGCTAGCTAGCGGCTGTTTAATTCCCGACATTTTTATCAGATTTCTTCAATTTCGTCTTAGCAATAAGCTACGGCTTACAGATGGCTACTGCGGATCAGGGAAAGGAGGNTTAATGGAGCTAGCTAGCGGCTGTTTAATTCCCGACATTTTTATCAGATTTCTTCAATTTCGTCTTAGCAATGAGCTACGGCTCACAGATGGCTACTGCGGATCAGGGAAAGGAGATATGGAGAATCCTCCTTAACCTCTCCGAAGAATGCCAATCCATGCTCCAGCTCAAGCGAATCCATGCCCGTCTCCTTCGCCACCACATCTCCAACCCCCTCATCATCTCCAAACTCCTCCTCTTCGCCGCCGTCTCTCCGCTCGGCAACCTGCACTACGCCACCCTCCTCTTTTCCCAACACCACCACCACCAAGACATCACTCTCTTCCACAGCAGCACCACGGCCGCCTTCTTTTACAACACTCTCATCCGAGGCTACGCCAACACCTCATCCCCATTCCTTTCCCTGCACCTTTTTATCGCCATGCGCCGCCGCTCGATTCCTCCCGACCACTTCACCTTCACATTCCTCCTGAAAGCTCAGGCGCGATCCTTATCTTCGTCTTCTAACTATGACGCTTCCATCCACGCGCAAGTCTTTAAGTTCGGTTGCTTGGGATCTCAGGGAACACATTTCCACGTCCACAATGCGCTCATCCATCTTTATGCTTCCCTAGCGCTGCCTGATTCCGCCCATCAGGTACTCGATGAAATGCCTGTGCCGCCGGATGCCGTCTCCTGGTCCGGTCTCCTCAATGCCCACCTCCGCGCGAATGATCCCGACGCCGCAAGGGCTGTTTTCGACGAAATGATACCCGCGGTGCAGCTGGACGTGGTGTCGTGGACGGCCATGATCTCAGGTTGTCATGCATAAACAAAAAGTTAGTGAAGTAAGGAAAGCCTTACATTTATTTTATATANAATGCCCACCTCCGCGCGAATGATCCCGACGCCGCAAGGGCTGTTTTCGACGAAATGATCCCCGCGGTGCAGTTGGACGTGGTGTCGTGGACGGCCATGATCTCAGGTTGTCATGCATAAACAAAAAGTTAGTAAAGTAATATAAGTATTGTTAATACATTTATTTTATATTGTGTGAAATAATTTAAAATATTTCAAATATAACATCATTTTTACACGAAATTTCGTTTACATTCGGTTGTTTTTCAAAAAATCAATAGTCTAATGATAAGGATTCAGACCTATTGACACCCGGAGCTTTGCTGAGCTCGTTATCTAGTTAATTAGCTTGTTCAAAGCCATCTCAGGCTACGCGAGGGCAGGCCGCCCCCGAGACGCACTGCAGCTATTCGAGAAAATGCCAATGCCTCCAGACGAAGTGACAATGGTCTGCTTGGTCACAGCTTGTGGTGCTATAGGGGACCTTGAGGCCGGAGAAGAACTGCATAGGTACGTGGAGGCGAAGGGGCTTGGCTGGATGGTGGCCCTCCGCAATGCGCTGATCGACATGTACGGCAAGTGCGGGTGCCTGCTGCAGGCGCGGCAGGTGTTCGACGAAATGTGNATGCCTCCAGACGAAGTGACAATGGTCTGCTTGGTCACAGCGTGTGGTGCTATAGGGGACCTTGAGGCCGGAAAAGAACTGCATAGGTACGTGGAGGCGAAGGGGCTTGGCTGGATGGTGGCCCTCCGCAATGCGTTGATCGACATGTACGGCAAGTGCGGGTGCCTGCTGCAGGCACGGCAGGTGTTCGACGAAATGTACGAGGAGAGGCGTAGTCTTGTTACGTGGAACTCCATGATTTGGGCTCACGCCACACATGGTGATGCTGATGCAGCCATCGCACTCTTCATACGAATGTCATCCAGAGAAGGACCGAGGGTGCGGCCGGACGGAGTGACCAATCTGGCCGTGCTGAGCGCTTGTGCGCACGCCGGCCGGGTGGAAGAAGGCCGAAAGCTGTTTGCTGAANCGTTACGTGGAACTCCATGATTTGGGCTCACGCCACACATGGTGATGCTGATGCAGCCATCGCACTCTTCATGCGAATGTCATCCAGAGAAGGACCAAGGGTGCGGCCGGACGGAGTGACCAATCTGGCCGTGCTGAGTGCTTGTGCGCACGCCGGCCGGGTGGAAGAAGGTCGAAAGCTGTTTGCTGATATGAGGAAGAGAGGTGAGAAGGTTGGCGTGGAGCATTACGGGTGCATGGTGGATATGCTTGGGCGGGCAGGGATGCTGACTGAAGCCTGGCATCTTGTGGAGGAAATGCCGTTTGAAAGCAACGATAAGGTGTGGGGTGCTCTCCTTGGCGGATGCAGGATTCATGGCGATGTTNGGAAATGCCGTTTGAAAGCAACGATAAGGTGTGGGGTGCTCTCCTTGGCGGATGCAGGATTCATGGCGATGTGAAGATGGGGGAGAGGGCTGTGGCGAAGCTTATGAAGCTGAAACCTGAGGAGGGAGGGTATTATATCCTGCTCAGCGCCGTTTACGTGGAAGCTGGCCGACCTGTGGATGCCGCGATGATCAGGCGGTCTATGAATTTGAGGAAAGCTGCAAAGACTCCAGGGCTTAGCCACAGTTAATCAAGCATGTATTTTGATGACTTGGTAATGCAACCCCAACTGGTGTGAAGCTGTGAATGCCATTAATGTGAAGTGACTATAAGGTGGAAAGAGTAATCGAAGATTTGTGTGCTGCAACTCTCATCCACTACCGCTTATGAGGCATTCCCAAGCTTTGTTTTGTTTCCCTTTCAGAGAATTAAGAAACCCAACGCCACTTTTTGAAAGAATATAAAGACAGAGCGCAAGTACTACTCGGCGAGGAATGTATATTTTAAAGGAAAATGTATAATAGAGGACGCGACGCACAGGTATGGGACTAACCTCCATTTCTTCTAAATATCCATCCTTCCATAAAAATGTATATAATTTGTCATTCTTACAAGAACGTTAGCATCTTATTTGTAGTCGCCCTATCTTCATAAATAGAATTTGTCGAGTACTCCCCTGAGGGAGAGTCAGATTTTTTTTTTTTTTGGGCATATACTCTATATTTCAAAAACCTTCAACTTTTTCATATAGGTTTAAGATCAACATTTGATGCTTTTAAAATACTTTTGTTAGAAATTTATTATAATTAGTATAAATTATAAAAAATATTGTTACCTACAAATTTTTAACATGACTTTATTTTTTGAAAAGGATTGTGCGAACATCTCAACATCAAAACGCTTCGAACAAACCTATTCGCATTGAAATCAGACTTCATTTGACATACGCCAATATGTCAAATAACCATTTTCATTTAAATGTTGATATTCATCCCTATATATATTAATGCTATATGATATTATGAAAACAAAATTTTGGCAAGTTTGTCTAATCCCAAAATATTTTAGACAACCCAAATTTTAAATAAAAGACAATACTTAGCATATATTTTACTTACTTTTATTTACATTTCATATAGAGGGATGAGAATGATAGGCATGGGTGAAACCATGCTATATCTTGGGTGGGCAATTTCCCTCCATAAATTAACATATTTTAAATAAAATATTTTTTTTTGGCAAATACTTAAAAAAATAGATATTTGGTGATTTTGCTCATCTTAAAAAATAATGTTGGTTCAACCCGTGATGACAGGGGCCTTCCCATCCTTTTTATTACTAGGTTTTTTCCTTTGAGTGCAATAAAAGAAAATAGAATAAAAGGAAAGCTTCTTCTAGTTTTATTCTAACAGTATGGGCTAAATCAATTGCTGGGCTTTCAAATTTCTCTTCACAAATGACTTAGTAAAACAATGTAAACTAAGGTTACATTTGAGGGGGTTTTTCAACTCTACCACGGTGTATAGGAAACGGAGAAAACAGAGAAGGGTTGTTGGGATGATAAGCTTCACCGGACATTGCTTCCACTGCAATGTATACTTTGACAAAATTACAAACACGACGAGGCCATCGCTTTCTGCCCTATGTTTTGCGTTAGGTAAGTAGAAAGGCCTAATTTCTCATTTGATTCGCTCGTCTGTTCGCTGCTTCGTCAGACACTGAATTTTATATTCAAACCCTCATATCATTTTACGGGAACATACTTTATAATAGCACTCCTTTGGATATTGTTTTTAAACGGAATTTTCTCGGGCCAATTGAGGCACGACCCCAGTACCCGCACTATAGCTTACCATGTCTTTATATGAAGTCTTACTAAATAGCATATGTCTAATAAAATGCTTGCTATAGTGTACATGAACTTGATTATAACACTACTGTATGGTATCTCTTTCATTCAATTTCTCAGAGGTTATTGCTAGAACATTTTTCTTTGCTAATTTTATCTCTTGGATCATGTTAAATTTGTAGTTTCAGATATACTTAATAGTTTTATTTGTTTTTCTTTGCATATTGTTAATTGTTAATTCTGCTTCACCAATAGCTTTTTATGAAACTTCGTTGAAAGAATTTTCTTAATAAATTGAAGTAATTTTTTTTAGTGCTCGCTAATATAAATTATCAATATACCGCGCTTGTAAATAAATCTGCTCTCACAACATTAATACTACTTTATTAAATTTAAAATACTATAAACAAAGAGTTTGTCTCAAATCTTATATTAATTTTCTAAATTTGCAAGTCAATTATCCTTCATTTCCTGCAATCAATTTCTCTGATTGATTGAAATAATTGAACACTTAAAATTAATCTATATATATGATGAAGTCTAGATCAAACTTTGCAAAGAGTGTCATAGTCTATTCTAAATTATCTTTAGAATAATCCAACAAAAAGAGTTTGCAAAATCAGTACCTTCCTTTTTCTTTTAATCCCTATTTGAACTCTATTTTTCCCAAGTAATCTTTCTTTGTTTTGAACAATGATCCAAAATGCCCCAAATCTAAATTATCTTACGAACCAATGCTAGACTTTGTCCTCCACGTGAATAAGTCGGAGTCAAGCTATAAACCGTAGACCTGCCTTAAGGAATACTAGTAAGACAGACAATAATATATTTGCTCTGCAATATTTGCTATCTACTGCTCCAGACTTGAATATTTATGTGGTTACTCCTGCAAATGATACTAAATCCACTAGTAATAAAATCCCTAACAGGGCCTTGGAGGACCCTTCTAGTTCCTTTGTCAATCAAACTACCCATCATCACTATGCACTTGTCTCACAACTCTCCCTCTATCTACCCTAATTTAATCTTTGACCATTGAACTCCAAAATTTTGATCATTGTTGAGTTGTGGAGCCTGATTGGAGCTAGCAGCAACCGCAACATATGTCTAAGGGGTGCCCAGGCATCAGGGCCTAAGTGAGGCCCCTGTGCCAAGGATGACGCTCCCACTCATGGGCCCGAAGGGGCGGCAATCCTTCGCTTGGGGGTGGCGGGGGTGCAACGTAGATTCTTCTATTTTGTGGCCCGAAGTAGAGCGGGTGGAACCCTGACTTCCTGGACTGGCGCGGACGTGCAGAGCAATTCATTCTCCAATTACTGAACTTAAGCCCTTGATTTCAAAGCAATGTTTTATTGGTGTTGTATCTCTCGTGTTAAGAACTTTCTCACAAAGGAATTCTCTACGGTGCTTTTGCGTGGAGCTGTGAAGTATTGAGAAGATGAATTTAAGCAATTTCTCAGTGTGATTAAGAGAGTAGGAACATCCCAAAAGTAGTTGTATGTTCTAGGAGTAGAGAGTTGATCTGAGTGGTGTAAAATTTGTACATTTCTCTTATTTTTCAAAGTAGAATTTTGGTGTGGTGTAGCTCTGTATTTCTTTCATGTTATCGAACTTTCCACCTTAAATGTTAGTGTATTTTTCTGGATTCTTGTTTTGCTATTCTGTTCGAATTTTGTTTCGGATCTCTCAAATCAGTGTGTTTTTCTGCGGTATAGTTTTGGTTGTTGATTAATCAAATCTCTAGTTTCCATCCTATCAATCACTTCCTTCTAACAACAGACCACGGTTAGGTATGACTCATATACCAGGAATTTGAAGTCTCTTGGATTTGGAGAGGTGTGTCTCCTGGAATGAAGAGACGTGTCTCTTGGTGTGAAGAGGTATGTCTCTTGGATTAGTGGGATGGGGGGAGCGAGGGGGTGTTTGTAATTTATCTGTTGGTTTTATCTATAAATAGATGTGTAACCTTATGGATATGTAACTCCTCCGAAATAATGAAATTCGCCGCTCTGCTCTCGAGGATGTAGTCATTTTTGTCGAACCTCGTTAAATCTCTATCTGTGTTCTTCTGGTGTATTCTTGTGTTTTCTTCGCCCTAAATTTCATAACAATTGGTATCAGAGTCAGGTTCTAGGGCAGGGAAGAAGAAAAACGATTTAGATTTGTCAGGAGAAGTTCGGGCGGTTTTGCGGTCGGTTTGGCATCGCGAGGAGGCAGGAGCGGGAGTTCGCGGGAGATCGCGATTCGTGATCGGGGAAGCAGTCTCCAGCGCCTAACAATCTCCCACTTGGAGACCAATACACAGGCCACAACATCTCCTTCCTCGAACTGAATCTCCACTGGCGGTATCGCCCTTTTCTTCAATTGAATCCTCAACTTGAATCCTCCATTGAATCCTCTAACTTGAATCCTCCACCTTTGTAACTCAAAGCCTCTGTCTTCTCTCCAGAAGACCAGTTTCTCAAGAGTAACACCCTCAGTCAACATATCAGCAGGCTCCACATAGTTTTGCCCCTCCAAGCTATTTCCTAGGTCACTCTTGTTTCTTCTTACAACTCTCACTGCATGGGCAACATCCTGCCTCTGCTGAAAGCTTTTTTCAACAAGTCTAGTCTTGTACCTCTTACTGACATCACACGCAGTCTTAATCTGGTACATCCACTTGTTGTGTAATGCCTTTTTTTCCTGGTGGAAGTTCTGTCAGCTCCCACTTGCTCGAACTTTCATCTTGCAAGATTTCTTCATAGTTCTGTGGTTTTTCAACATCTGTCTGTGGAACAATAGGAATGGGTGCCCCGGACCTCTTCACTTCCATCACTGCCCTGCACTGTGGCCTCTGGTAGATTTTTTACACATTTAAAGCCCCTGAATCCAACATTAAGTCTTCAACAGAACTATGAACTGCCAACAACAGTGCATCCTGTGATTCTTCATATACCACATTTGTGCTATCATTCTTCATCTTCTTAGGATTCCTGCATATCTTCTTTATGTGGCCACCTTGCCACAGTTCCAACAGGTTGTCTGCTTACTAAATTTTGATTTTGATCTCCCTATCCTTGAGTTCATGTCATGTCATCTCCCTCTGAAATCAATATTCAGTGCCCAACTCGAACCTGAGACCTCGCCAGAATCTTTTCTGCGAACTTCCTCAGCCAAAATCAACATTCAGTTCTTTTTTATGTGGCCAGCCTTGCCACAATTTCAACAGGTTGTTTGCTTACTAAACTTTGATTTTGATCTCCCTATCATTGAGTTCTTGTCTTGTCATTTCCCTCTGAAATCAACTTTCAGTGCCGAACTCGAACCTGAGACCTCGCCAGAATCTTTTCTGCGAACTTCCTCAGCCAAAATCAAATCACGAATATCATCGAACTTCAGTTTAGATTTATCTGCAGAACTGCTAACTGTTATCCTCATGGCTTCTCAACTATCTGACAATGAAGCCAACAATATCAGTGCACATATCTCATCATCAAAATCAATTTTCATAGACGACAATTGATTTGTGATAGTATTGAAAACATTCAGGTGTTGAGCAACAGAAACACTTTCTGCCATCTTCAAATTGAATAACTTCTTCATCAAGTTCACTTTATTATTTGTCGATGACTTTTCATAAATACCTGATAAAACTGCCATGAGATCTACAGTTGTCCTTTTCTTGATGACGATGTGTGCAACGGACCTCGATAGGGTCAATCGAATAACTCCCAGAATTTGTCGATCCAACAAATTACATACAGCCTCATCCATTCTTTCAGCTCTTTTCCCCAATAACGGAAGATGAAGTTTCTTCCCATAATGATAATCCTATATCTGTATTCTCCAATAACCAAAATCTGTGTCATCAAACTTCTCGATCCCTGAAACCTTCACTTCATCTGCACCCATCATTTTTCCTCAGATCCGAAACCATGCTCTGATATCATTTGTTGTTATTAGGAGATCTATACCAACCAGTTGTGGTATATAGAATAAAAACAGAAGAACGATCATTGAAGCGAAAAAATAGAACGAAAAAAATCACATCATAAAAGAACAACACAAACACACAGATTTATGTGGTTCGGCAAATTGCTTACGTTCTTGGAGTTGCAGATGACTTTACTCTTGAGGAATTTATATCAGTTGATCACCTCGACTTACAAAAGGAATCTCTCACTCTTCATTGCTCTTTGTTTTTCTCTCTCTCACCGAGATACACCGAAGAAACTCTACACCGAGATTCACCGAAGAAGAAACACGTACAAGAGAATTAAACTCAATTTCTCTTTTGTCACAAGTCATCAAGAAGAAGCCTAGGGAGAACAATCTTCTTCTTCCTTCTTCTTCTTATACGGCAAGGAACTACTCCTTGCAGTTCTCTTCCACTGCCTCGTGGAAATCTTCCTCTATCCCGAGGAAAACCGAAGAAGAACACCGTGACTTCACTTAACTTCCAAATCTGAAGGAGAGCCGCTCTTTTTATCACGAAGAGAAGGGAGCAAAGGGATGCTTCGCTTCGCGAAACAGAGAAGGCGGGAATGGTTCGCGGCAGCAGGGAGGTGCTACTCTTCGCGATCGGGAGCGGGATCGGGCGCCGATTCGCGAAAAAAGAAAGGAGAGGCGGGTAACGGTAGCGTCGTTTCGCGAGGAGGCGGGAGTGGGAGTTCACGATTCGCGATCGGGGAAGCGGTCTCCAGCGCCTAACAACCACTTCTAAGCCCAAGAATGATAGAACTAAAGGGAGCAACACGCTTTGTCAGCAATGAATCATGTCTTATCCAATACTATTGATCTGAGTTCTTATAGGGAAGTATTCCAGAGAGAGANTTTGCATTTCATTTCTATGTCAGGAAGTACATATCTCACAACAATTGACGTCGTCTGTGGGAAGATTCATACTTCTTGGCTAGAGGTCCGCGTAAAAGTGTTCGCGACCAGCGACGAAAAAGAGAAGTTCGACATTCACGAAAAGAGGAGCAAGCGGATCGCGTCGCAGGCAGCCAAATCACGACAGATTCGGTGAGCAGTGGAAGCTTTGATCGACTGGATTCGCACCGCAGGTTTGTGTGGTTTGGCGAGACGGAGAAGGAACAGTCCGCGAGCGAGGGGCGAAAATTTGGGACAGGGCTGCTAGCAGAGGATTTTAGAGCAGGAGTTCGGCGAAAATTTGCGACAGGGCTGCTAGCAGAGGATAGCNTTATATATATATATATATATATATATATATATATATATATATATATATATATATAATATTTCTTAAGAAATAGATAGATGATATGGACTGCAACTTTTGGTTTTATTCCCGTGCTTCTTCTTTCATATTTTCCCGAAGCAGATTTTACGCCAACTTGGTATAAGAGACCTACCTCTTATCTTGGGTTGCCATAGCTGAAGGAAGTAAATACCCGTTGTCAACAGAGCCTATTGGCTCGGATCAATTGGGACAACATAGGATAGCCTAGTGAAGCGAATTAATGAACTCGCTTATGAATTCTTCCGATTATCTATGGAGATGCGAAGGTTGATCCAGAAGCTCAAAACGAGAAGCTCTACAACCACACCGGTGCTCCATAATTAGAGTACTGGACATTCAAATTTTCGACGCCATTTTTTTGATCCACAAGCAAATTTGGAATCGGAGAGTGATGCCTATGTGAGGGGCACTTTTGATATGTTTGAATATGAGGAAGAAGAGGAAAATCTGGGCAACATCTCGGCTTATAGGCAAAATGTACCTCGCAATTGGAGTTGCGGTGAGTTATGTGTGAAACTTGTTATTCCTTTTTTTGATGGCCACTTGCACATTGTAAGAATATAATTTCCCAATGTGTTGNCAAATTTTCGACGCCATTTTTTTGATCCACAAGCAAATTTGGAATCGGAGAGTGATGCCTATGTGAGGGGCAATTTTGATATGTTTGAATATGAGGAAGAAGAGGAAAATCTAGGCAACATCTCGGCTTATAGACAAAATGTACCTCGCAATTGGAGTTGCGGTGTTATGTGTGAAACATGATGTACCTTTCTTTGATGGCCACTTGCACATTGTAAGAATATAATTTCCCAATGTGTTGTACAAGCAGTACAACTTAAAACTAAAAAAACATTCCTAACCGTTTAAAAATAGTTGAATTAAGAAAGGAATCGACATAGTGGGCTCCGAAATGTGCGTGTCAATTTTTCTATTGCAAAACATTTTATTTGTGAAGTGCTTTGTGATGTCGTGGACATGGATGATTCTTATCTTATACTTGACAAACCTTGACAATTCGATATGGGAGCAATTCATGATTGTGAGTTGAATATTTATTCATTTGACTGGAAGGGAAAATAATTAAAGCTGCTGTCAACTTCTAATTCCATAAAATCTTCCAACAGCAATTAAGCTTTATCTACAGTTTCAGGTCCAACACTTATGAAGGATTTCCGAGAAACTTCCATTCTCTTGGGTATGGTGATGGTAGAAATCAATATAAACAACATCCCAGCTGAAGTACAACAGTTGGTATGCACGACCCTATCCGGTGTTTAGAATGAACTAATGAGGGAATTGCACTCAGACGGTATTAACATTTCATTTTACTTTTCTTAACATTTCAAAAACTTTCATATTATATTAAAGAGTCACCAATTCACAAAGTGCAATAAAATTTAAACATCAAGTAACAACATTATAATCGGAAGACAAATATCTCAAACCAATATATAAAGTATTTTTATACAGAAGTAAACAATAAAAAAAACTAAAATCACGTTATAAACTAATATCTATCTTCAATAGTGGTTTTTTCTCCTGTAAATCAAGTTTTTCCTATCAAACATAATCCCTAAGATTTTACTTCTCCTGAAAGAAAACATTAATTAAAACAATAAATATGACTTAGTGAATAATTATAATCTAATATGCATTAAATTATGATACTTACAGTAAGTATGACTTACCAACTTAGGACGTACATCGGAAAGAAACCTTGTCGGACATGGAGCTGAGCCGATTTGAAAAACAATCTTCCTTAAAGGAAATTCTTATGTATACATAACAAAACATGATTTCGTCACCAATATGTAAAAAATGTTTAATTAATGATATTTTATCTTTATTAATTTTATGCTTACGGTTCACAGGTCTTTCCAACACTTGGGAACTAGTCCGGATTGGCCAAGTGACGGTTTGATCTTTAAAAAAAAAATTAAAAGATGAGCTGGACAACCATTACTGTTAGATGATGATACCAAATCAAAAGAATAAAGAAACAAAGCATGATAAGAACAAAATAGTAATTTTATTCATTCCAATTGAAAAGTTATAAGACGCTTCCCATCGACAAATATACTAGGTACGCATTTTACATCTTTTAATTATGACAATAGCTTTAGAAGAGCGAAGGCCCTATACGGGTCGTCAGAAGCTCGACTCTTTCAAACATTATTATCCAAGCAAAAACATTGGCAACCATTGTTGGGAAGACGGGAAGGAAGTTCTATCATCACGACCAGCGAGGGAAGAACACTACAAGTTCATCCCTCTAGGTAACGCGTCGTCGAGCGGACGTGATCCTCCCTGGGAATATGTTAAACCCATCTTCACCCACGGACCATCACATTTGCCATGAAAGGTGACCCACGGCCGAAAATCTTCAGGAATTCAACTGGCTTTTCCTCTCCAAAAACTTAAACTTCTTTCTGCGTTCTCGTCAGTTGACTTCATTCCAACCGTATTTGCATCCATGAGCTTCCCTAGTACGAATCGGAAGTAGAATGCAACTGGAGCAAAAAAGGTTGGGGCCCTCGCCCATCTCTTGCTCTCTTCTAAACTTCTCTGGTAATGAGGAGCAGTTTGAGATAGAGAGAGGAGAAACCATTGTTGTCGGAGGTGTCATGCCCTACTTTTGGTCCACTGGAGTCCAGGGACCCGGAAACCTCCGAACATTTGGTAGCAACGGTCGAACAGATGTATTGACATCCCAAGAAAGTGGTATCACCTTCACCATTTCTCGAAGCCCACTACATCCTTCTATGGGTAGGATTTCGTGTCGGGTGTCCACCTCGGTTCGGGTAACGTTCGACATCTGATTCGGTGAATATTCCTCGCTTTGACACACGACTCGAAGCAAAAAGAAACTAAAGAAGCATGGGCCTTAGAGATCCATCAACACCCGTTAAGGGAAGATCGTCCCCGCTCCCGACCGAACAGAAGTAGGCCAATCTCGCCAAATTTTCCAAAATCCAGTACACATGATGAGAAGGTAAGGGCATGGAGAATTTATTCCCTCTTTATATAGGAGGGAGAATCAACAACATTAAACGAGACCCGCTCACCGAAGTTCTTGAGGAGGGTCCACTTAATGATAACAACTCAACAGATTGAAGTGACATATCAATGGATGATTTCCCGGTAAAGAAAAGAGATGCCACATTCAAACAGACTTTTAAGACACCCATTACCAGAAGAAGCATTTACTCCTCACGCCCATTCCTGATACTCGGAGATTTGAGCCCGACCGGGTATGTCTCAAACCTTGCCCGATAAGCTCGGAAAACTTATGGCGGATGCACCCTAAATGCAAGCAGCTTGAGATCTCAAGATGTTCACAAAGTCGAACAAATTGCTCGGCTCAGACACCCCTGAAAGAACCAATCGGTCGGGGCGCTCGAGGAGTTCTATCCAGCTCTCAAGCGACGAGATCCGCGAAAGAGACACTGGTTCCCTCGAAAGTCCTAAATGGACACCACCTTCAGGCGACAACAACTTTAATACACTACTGCACGGTCGGGAATCAACTGACACATTGTGTCGAGAGATTCAATCGACATGTAACACCAATATTCCAGGCCGACCAGTATTCAAACATGAATTCTTAATCGTGGCTAATCGATCAACCCATATTTACCGCAGAGGATGAAATTTACATTCGACCCGGCGCCTCGACTAACCAATCCATCTCTTGATCGCCACTCAACCGATTGCTTCGCTCGGCTAAATTCAAGCAAGTCGACTGACCGATTATCGTCATTTTAAAATTCAAATTGTAATATGATATTCTATAAAATTCGTACGATTAATGAGAATATCCACTATATTAATAATATTTTTCATAATCATTAACTTCATTCTGTCTTTGTACAAAACACACATCTATGAATAAGGGAGAAAAATATGTATAAAAGAACTTTTCACTTGCTCTCTCAACAGACAACCCCTGACGAGCTATACTTAATCTTTCTCTTCTCTTCTCCTTCACTCCAACCCTAAACTCTTGGAGCGTGTTCACAAAAGACAATTTAGGATCCCACACCAAGATAATAAATTTCAATATAGATTACTTGGCATTTTTTTGTGATGCATCAGCTAAGATAATTTTGTTCATTATGATAGTTAATTACATTATAGATCATTTAAAGTCCAATGTAACTAATCGAACAGAATAATGCCATTTTATGAACGGAGACTTTTTTTATCCGGTTGATTTGTTATTGGCTCCTAATGAATAAATAAAATATAAAATTTTAATGTAATATTATTTATTTAAAAATTTTCATATTTCTTAATTAATTAGTAGATAAATAGAATGATTCTATTGTATTTAACCTATTACATATATTTTTATTTGTTTGAAGTCATTATATTTGAAAATTAAAAAAAAATATTTATGAATGAGTCCAATAATGAGCTGAATTTAAACAAATTAAACTTCAACTGAGCTTACCACAAACAAAATACCCCATTTATCTTTCACAAATTGATTTATTCATCAAATAATTGAGCTGAGATTAAAGCTATTCCGAGTTTATTCTCCAGATGAGCCAAACATAACTAAAGTTTTATTTGTTATTATTAGCACCAAATAAATAAATTAAAAATTACATTTTATATTTAATGTTATTAATTTATAAATAAATAGCATTAAAAAATAGTTATTGCCTTGCAAAACATATATTTTGCCTCGCAAAACACATAGAGAGAGAGTAGGGCTGTCAAAATGGCTCGTTATTCGTGAACAGCTCGTGTTCGGCTCGTTAACACGAACAATACAAACAAATATTTGTTCGNATATATATATATATATATATATATATATATATATATATATATATATATATATATATATATATTTGATGAGTGATATGTTTTAAAAATTCAATTGACTACAATGTTATAAAGATTTATAATCAATTAAAAATATTAATGAAGAAAATAAAATAAAAAATTATTAAAATAGATTCAAATGATGTTTTAAATCTTGTCATAATCATTAACATCTTATGACTACGTGATTAGAGTTGTCAAAATAACTTTTTATTCGTGAACGGCTTGTGTCAGACTCGCTAAGCGAACTAGCGCAAACATAATTTTTTAGCTTGAAATAGNTGAGAGGGAGACCATAGAAGGAAGATGATGACTCATCTCTATGTATAAACTATGTATTCTCCATTTCTTTTGTCTTAGTAAACTATTTCATTGATTCCCTCTCGTGGATGTAGATCCAGTTGGATCGAACCACGTAAACGATCTGTATTTGATTGTGTTCTTTGTATTTCATTTCTATGTCAGGAAATACATATCTCACAACAATTGACGTCGTCTGTGGGAAGATTCATAGTTCTTGGCTAGAATCCGCGTAAAAGTGTTCGCGGTCAGTGACAAAAAAGAGGAGTTCGACATTCACGAACAGAGGAGCAAGCGGATCGCGTCGCAGGCAGCCAAATCACGACAGATTCGGTGAGCAGTGGAAGCTTTGATCGACTGGATTCGCATCGCAGGTTGTGTGGTTTGGCGAGACGGGGAAGGAACAGTCCGCGAGCGAGGGGCGAAAATTTGCGACAGGGCTGCTAGCAGAGGATTTCGGAGCAGGAGTTCGGCGAAAATTTGCGACAGGGCTGCTAGTAGAGGATAGCCTAGTGAAGCGAATTAATGAACTCGCTTATGAATTCTTCCGATTATCTATAGAGATGCGAAGGTTGATCCAGAAGCTCTACAACCACACCGGTGCTCCATAATTAGAGTACTGGGCATTCAAATTTTCGACGCCATTTTTTTTATCCACAAGCAAATTTGGAATCGGAGAGTGATGCCTATGTGAGGGGCACTTTTGATATGTTTGAATATGAGGAAGAAGAGGAAAATCTGGGCAACATCTCGGCTTATAGGCAAAATGTACCTCGCAATTGGAGTTGCGGTGAGTTATGTGTGAAACTTGATATTCCTTTCTTTGATGGCCACTTGCACATTGTAAGAATATAATTTCCCAATGTGTTATACAAGCACTACAACTTAAAACTAAAAAACATTCCTAACCGTTTAAAAATAGTTGATTTAAGAAAAGAATCGACATAGTCGCGTCCGAAATGTGCGTGTCAATTTTTCTACTGTAAAACATTTTATTTGTGAAGTACTTTGTGATTTCGTGGACATGGATGATTCTCATCTTATACTCGGCAAACCTTGACAATTCGATATGGGAGCAATTCATGATTGTCAGTTGAATATTTATTCATTTGACTGAAGGGAAAATAATTAAAGCTGCTGTCAACTTCTAATTCCATAAAATCTTCCAACAGCAATTAAGCTTTATCTACAGTTTCAGGTCCAACACTTCTGAAGGATTTCCGAGAAACTTCCATTCTCTTGGGTATGGTGATGGTAGAAATCAATATAAGCTCAGCTTTAAACAACATCTCAGCTGAAGTACAACAGTTGATATGCACGACCCGACTCGGTGCTTAGAATGAACTAAGACGGGAATTGCACTCTGGCGGTATTAACATTTCATTTTACTTTTCTTAAAATTTCAAAAAATTTCACATTATATTAAGAGTCACCAATTCACTAAGTACAATAAAATTTAAACATTAAGTAACAACATTATAATCGGAAGACATATATCTCAAACCAACATATAAAGTGTCTTTATACAGAAGTAAACAATAAAAAAAACTAAAATCACATTATAAACTAATATCTATCTTCAATAATGGTTTTTCCTCTTGTAAATCAAGTTTCTCCTATCAGGCATAATCCCTAAGATTTTACTTCTCCTGAAAGAAAACATTAATTAAAACAACAAATATGACTTAGTGAAAATTATGATATAATATGCATTAAATTATGATACTTACAGTAAGTATGGCTTATCAACTTAGGACGTACACCGGAAAGAAATCTTATCGGACATGGAGCTGAGACGATTTGAAAAACAATCTTCCTTAAAGGAAATTCTTATGTATGCATAACAAAACGTGATTTCGTCACCAATATGTAAAAAATGTTTAATTAATGATATTTTATCTTTATTAATTTTATGCTTACGGTTCACAGGTCTTTCCAACACTTGGGGAACTCGACCGGATTGGACAAGTGAGTTTGATATTTTAAAAAAAAAAATTAAAAATGAGTTGGACAACCATTACTGTTAGATGATGATAACAAATCAAAAGAATAAAGAAACAAAGCACGAGAAGAACAAAATAATAATTTTATTCATTCCAATCAAAAAGTTATAAGACACTACCCATCGACAAATATACTAGGTACACATTTTACATCTTTTAACCATGACAATAGCTTAGAAGAGCAAATGCTCTACACGGATCGTCAGAAGCTCAACTTTTTCAAACATTATTATCCAAGCAAAAACATTGGCAACCATTGTTGGGAAGACGGGAAGGAAGTTCGGTCATCACGACCAGCGAGGGAAGAACACTACAAGTTCATCTCTCTAGGTAACGCGTCGTCGAGCGGACGTGATCCTCCTTGGGAATATGCTAAACCCATCTTCGCCCACAGACCATCACATTTGCTATGAAGGGCGACCCACGGCCGAAAATCTTGCGGGAATTCAACTGGCTTTTCCTCTCCAAGAACTTTGGCTTCTTTCCGCGTTCTCGTCAGTTGACCTCATTCCAACCGCTTTTGCATCCATGAGCTTCCCCAGTACGAATCGGAAGCAGAATGCAACCGGAGCAAAAAAGGTTGGGGCCCCTCGCCCATCTCCTGCTCTCTTCTAAACTTCTCTGGTAATGAGGAGCAGTTAGAGACAGAGAGAGGAGAAAGCCATTGTTGTCGGAGGTGTCATGCCCTACTTTTGGTCCATTTGAGTCCAGGGACCTAGAAACCTCCGAACATCTGGTAGCCACGGTCGAACAAATGTATTGACATCCAAGGAAAGTGGTATCACCTTCACCATTTCTCGAAGCCCACTACATCCATCTATGGGAAGGATTTCGTGTCGGGTGTCCACCTCGGTTTGGGTAACGTTCGACATCCAACTCGGTGAATATCCCTTGCTTTGACACATGACTCAAAGCAAAAAGAAACTAAAGAAGCGTGGGCCTTAGAGATCCATCAACATTCGTTAAGGGAAGATCGTCCCCGCTCCCGACCGAACAGAAGTAGGCTAATCTCGCCAAATTTTCACAAATCCAGTACACATGATGGGAAGGTAAGGACATGGAGAATTTACTCCCCCTTTAAATAGGAGGGAGAATCAACAACTTTAAATGGGACCCGCTCACTGAAGTTCTTGAGGAGGGTCCACTCAATGATGACAACTCAACAGATAGAAGTGATGATGATTTCCTGGTAAAGAAAAGAAATGCCACATTCAAGCAGACTTTTAAGACACCCCTTACCAGAAGAAGCATTAACTCCTTGTGCCCATTCCCGATACTCAGAGAACTGAGCCCGACCAGGTATGTCTCAAACCTTGCCCGATAAGCTTGGAAAACTTATGGCGGGTGCACCCTAAATGCGAGCGGCCTGAGATCGCAAGACGTTCACAAAGTCGAACAAATCGCTCGGCTTAGACACCCCCGAAAGAACCAATCGGTCGGGGCGCTCGAGGAGTTCTATCCAGCTCTCTAGCAACGAGATCCGCGAAAGAGACTCTGGTTCCCTCGAAAGTCCTAAATGGACACCCTCTTCGGGTGACAACAACTTTAATACACTACTGCATGGTTGGGAATCAACTGACACATTGTGTCGAGAGATTCAATCGGCATGTAACACCAAGTTTAGGCTGATCAGTATTCAAACATGAATTCTTAATCGTGGCTAATTGATCGACCCATATTTATCGTAGAGGACGAAATCTACATTCGACCCGGCGCCTCGACTGAGCAATCAATCTCTCGATCGCCACTCAACCGGTTACTTCGGTCGGCTAAATTCAAGCTAGCCGACCGACCTATTATTGTCATTTTAAAATTCAAATTGTAATATGACATTCTATAAAATTCATATGATTAATAAGAATATTCACACTATTAATAATATTTTTCATAATCATTAACTCAATTTTGTCTTTGTACAAAACACACATCTATAAATAAGGGAGAAAAATAGGTATAAATGAACTTTTCACAGACTCTCTCAACAGGCAACCCTTGACGAGCTATACTTCATCTTTTTCTTCTCTTCTCTTTCACTCCATCCCAAACTCTCGGGGCGTGTACACAAAAGACAACTTAGGATCCAACACCGAGATAATAAATTTCAATATAAATTACTTGGCATTTTTTTGTGATGCATCAGTTAAGATAATTTGGTTCATTATGATAGTTCATTACATTATATATCATTTAAAGTCCAATCTAACTAATCAAACATAATAATGCCATTTTATGAAGGGAGATTTTTTAGATCCAGTTGATTTGTTATTGGCTCCTAATGAATAAATAAAATATAAAATTTTAATGTAATATTATTTATTTAAAAGTTTTCATATTTATTAATTAATTAGTAGATAAATAGAATGATTCTATTGTATTTGACCTATTATATATATATATATATATTTATTTATATATTTATTTATTTGTTTGAAGTCATTATATTTGAAAATTAAAATAAATATTTATGAATGAGTCCAAGTGTGAGCTGAATTTAAGCAAATTAAACTTCAAATGAGCTCAACACAAACACAATACCACATTTATCTTTTATAAATTGATTTATTCATCAAATCTAAGCACATTAAAATTCCCTTAAAGTAGCTCATTTATAAAAATAATAAAGAAATGGAAAAAAAGAAAAAAAGAAAAAGAGCTCCTTAAGAGCAGAGGACATCGGCATTTCTCGTAAAGCATAGTCGGAGAAACCCTAGGGAAAAAGGATCAGATTCCAGCGGCATGCAACACCATCAGAGTCCCTCCGAAGCCGACCGCCCCGCCCCACCCTCGCCGGTGGTGGCGGCAGCCGCTGCAGCGCAGACGATTCAACCATCATCACCGCGACTCTTCTTCTCGTCCGCGGCAGCGGCGAACCCCACCGCTACCTCCCATCGTCGGATTGCGATCGCTGTAGATCTGAGCGACGAAAGCGCCCACGCTGTGAAGTGGGCTGTTCAGAACTACCTTCGTCCTGGTGATGCCGTCATCCTCCTTCATGTTCGCTCCACTTCCGTTCTCTATGGTGCTGACTGGGGATCCATAGACCTCTCCGTTTCGGAGACTGCTGCTGCCACTGAAGAANCCACGCTGTGAAGTGGGCTGTTCAGAACTACCTTCGTCCTGGTGATGCCGTCATCCTCCTTCATGTTCGCTCAACTTCCGTTCTCTATGGTGCTGACTGGGGATCCATAGACCTCTCCGTTTCGGAGACCGCTGCTGCCACTGAAGACGTTGATTCCGAGCAGTCGCAGCAGAAACTTGAGGAAGATTTTGACGCCTTCACTATCACCAAGGCACAGCATCTCGCCCAGCCGCTTGTTGAGTCTCATATCCCCTTCAAAATCCACATTGTAAAGGATCATGACATGAAGGAGAGGCTCTGCCTCGAGGTAGAGAGGCTCGGGCTCAGTGCTGTTATTATGGGCAGCAGGGGATTTGGGGCGTCTAAGAGGAGCGGTAAAGGGAGGCTTGGTAGTGTCAGCGATTATTGTGTTCACCACTGTGTTTGCCCTGTGGTGGTAGTGCGGTACCCTGACGAAGCTGCAGGGGGGCTGACCGAGGATGCGATCGCTTCCAACGCTAGAACTGCTGCTGTTATTAACAAGGACCCGGAGCTACACCCTGTGCTGGAGGAGGAGGAGTTTCATGATGCTTCGGAAGCACATAAAGGTTTGTTTATTCTTTTATTTTTCTAGGGCACCTACTTTTGCGAAACTGANAAGGACCCGGAGCTACACCCTGTGCCGGAGGAGGAGGAGTTTCATGATGCTTCGGAAGCACATAAAGGTTTGTTTATTCTGTTATTTTTCTAGGGCACCTACTTTTGCGAAACTGAGTGGTATTGCTCCTTGGAATTAATGTTTAAGTAATTTAGGCCTAGGATTTAGGTTTTATAATAGTGGTCTTCAACCATAAGGATTATGCTTTCAATTGGGTTCGATATCTTATCGTTAAAACTTGGGCCTCCGATCNAAGGACCCGGAGCTACACCCTGTGCCGGAGGAGGAGGAGTTTCATGATGCTTCGGAAGCACATAAAGGTTTGGTTATTCTTTGATTTTTCTAGGGCACCTACTTTTGCGAAACTTTGTGTGGTATTGCTCATTGGAATTAATGTTTAAGTAATTTAGGCCTAGGATTTAGGTTTTATAATAGTGGTCTTCAACCATAAGGCTTATGCTTTCAATTGGGTTTGATATCTTATCGTTATTTTCTTAAGACTTGGGGCCTCCGATATTGCAGCACATCTGAACAAGCGGAATTTGAGCTGACGTTTTAATTAAGTTTTATGAGGGATTAAGTTTGCAGCCTTTGTTTTGCCCTCCAATGCTTGAGCAAAAGTTCACAGACTGACTGGTGATTATTTGCCCATACCTCTTTTGGAAGCTCTTGGTGCATGACTCTTGACGCAGTAAAAGGATTCCATTTTAATGGTTTGATAGTGGATATGAGAGAAACCTAACACTGAGAAATATACCTATCAGTTTTTTAGAGATGGCCTTATGGTAAGTTGGATTGCCAGTTACGTTCATCATACAATTCCATGCTTTTGATTTACAGGCTCTTATTACGTTGTTGTTTGACACCAATTTTGGTTTTGATGGAACTCATTAACAATCATCTTTGTGCTTTGGAGGTGTGGATGCTCGAAATATGAAATATCTTATAATCATGCAAATAATTTACACACATTCTGCGTATGTATGGCACAATTTTGTTGAGCAAATGAAAGAGCTTTTCAATTGACTTTATGTTGTGCTTGGGTCTTGAGAAATTGTGTAATATTTTTATTTGTTTGGTAGTTCTGTCAGTCACTGTGGATGTTAAGTCCTTTTATGAGTTGCTAGTTGGAATCCACAAGATTAGACCATTATGTTTATTTTAAATTTGTTCTTTTGTAAATCACATTTAATTTTATAGTTAGTTGATAATCTTTTTGAAATTGTAGTACTATGATAGGGGCATTGATTAATTTCCATGTATGATTTTTTGCATGTTTCAGCTCTTATCAATGCTACATCTTAACAAAGTATGACATATTGTGCATTTTTATGGATGCTTAATCTGTTCACATTTTTTTTTCATAGTTTCTTTGTATGGTTTTGACTTCTAGATTTAGGATTGGATATTTATAATGGAATAATGCCTATCATTGATATTTAAAAATAAACTTATAAATGTGAAATCAGGCTTGATTGCTTGTTTCGTTTTGAGTGTTCGGTGATAAAAATATCTTTAATAAAATAGTTGGGTGTGCCATGAACTAAAATTCTAAGATGGATGGGTGTGGTAGAGTTTGAAAAGATAGATTGAGTGATTGTTTTGTGATAGATATAATGTGAGGAGAATCTATTGAAGATAAGTTGCTGAAAAGTAGACTTCGAGAGCACTTGCCCACGACAGTGATTGAGGGTTTAGTTTCCAACCGTAAGGTCCTGAGTTCGAATCAATATATTGCCCTTTGGGCTCACTTTTCTTGAAACAAATAAAAAAAATTGACTTCGATAGGCATGAAATGAAAGACAAAAAGTAGATAAAAAAAATTACTATTTAAGGATTAGAAAAGAGAAGTGAATCATATGTAACATCGATATAATTATTATCGAAAAATTTGTGTAGCATAGGCCTAAGAAATCATGCAATGCGTTAACTAAAGAAATGTGGAATGAGGATCCACAAAGCCAACTGTAAATGTTTGGAATAAGCTAATGTTTATGTTGATTGAGGTATCTTTAAAGAAATATTTAGCCAATGTTGTATATTAAGTGTTTTGAGTTTGTGAAAATTGAAATATTTAAATGGAAAATAGGATTCATTTGAATGATTAAAAATAAGGACTATACAAATGGGGGATGGATTGATGAATATTTTATTTAAGCTATTTTTATTCTTACCTTTTTTTATTTCTTTTATAGAATATCTGACATTTCAATGTTATTTTTAAGATTAGAATTTTGTCTGGTTAACTATTCATAAAAGTTTGTTTGAAGTGCTGCGAGATATACATCAGTTGATGTGGTATATATATAAATCAAACAGGAAAAAGATCGACGAAGAGAAACAATAAAACGAGAAAAATCACACAAAAAGAACACAAAGATTTACGTGGTTCGACAAATTGCCTACGTCCACGGAGTTGCAGATGATTTTACTATTTGAGGAATTTACACCAGTCGATCACCTCGACTTACAAGAGAAATCTCTCATTTTATTGCTCTCTTCTTCTCTCTATGTTCTTCTCTTTCTACACTGAGATACACCAAAGAAACTATACACCGAGATACACCGAATAAGATAAACTTACAAGAGAAATAAACACAATTTCTCTTCTGTCATAAGCCACCAAGAAGAAGCAAAGGGAGAACAATTTTCTTCTTCTTTCTTTTTCCTTCACCACAAGGAACTACTTCTTGCACTTTTCTTCCTCTATCATGAGGAAACCCGAAGAACTCTTCCTCTACCCTGAGGAAGCCCGAAGAAGAACTCAAAATCGTGACTTAGAAACTTTTTTCTCTTCTGTTCGCAACTTAAAGGAGACGAGAGTCGATAACGGTTCGCGACAGCAGGGAGGCGCGACTCTTCGCGAATCGGGACCAGGGAGTGGCGGGAACATGTATCGCGATAGTGGAGCAGGAGCAATCACGATGACAGGCTGAGCGTGATCGGAATCGGGCTCCAACGCTTAACAATCTCCCACTTGGAGATCGATACACCTGTTACAACGTCTTCTTCCTCAAACTGATATCCTCCACTGACAATGTCACCCTTTTCTTTAAACATGAATCGTCCACCATGAATCATCTATCTCTGCAACTCAAAGTCTCCGTCTTCACTTTAGAAGACTAACTCAAACTGTGCACAACTTCAGTTTCTCAAGAGTAAAATCCCTAGCTAACATATCAATAGGGTCAACATAGCTTTGCACCTCCTAGCTATTTCCTAGATTACTCTTGTCCTTGTTTATAACTCTCACTGCATGAGCAATATCATGTCTCTGCTGAAAGCCTCTTCCAACAAGTCTAGCCTTGTATCTCTTACTGTCATCAAACTCAGTCTTACCTGGTACACCCACTTGTTGTGTAATGTCTTCTTCCTTGGTGGGAGTTTTGTCAGCTCACACTTGCTCGAAATTTCATCTTGCAAGATTTTTTCATTGCCCAGTGATTCTCCACCATCTGTCTGTGGAACAATAGGAATGGATGCCCCGAACCCAGTCTTCTCTTCACTTCCATCATCAACAAAATTATAAACTGTCAGCAATAGTACATCATGTACTTCTTCAGATACCACATTTATGCTATTATTCTCCATCTTCTTGAGATTCATGCAATTCCTCTTTATGTGGTCAGTTTTTCACCTCCAAGTTATTTCCTAGATTACTCTTGTTTCTGCTTATAACTCTCACTGCATGTGCAATATCTTACATCTGTTGAAAGCCTCTTCCAACAAATCTAGTCTTGTACCTCTTACTGCCATCAAATCCAGTCTTCACATAGTACACCCACTTATTGTGTAATGTCTTCTTCCCTAGTGGGAGTTCTGCCAGCTCCTCCCACTTACTTGAACTTTCATCTTGCAAGATTTCTTCATTGCTCTGTGGTTCTCCACCATCTGTCTGTGGAACAATAGGAATAAGTGTCCCGGACGTAGTCTTCTCTTCACTTCCATCATCAATAGAACTATGAACTGCCAACAATAGTGCATCATATACTTCTTCAGATACCACATTTGCGCTATCATTCTCCATCTTCTTGGGATTCATGCAGTTCCTCTTTATGTAGCCAGCCTTGCCACAATTCCAGCAGGTTGTCTGCTGACCGGACTTTGATTTTGATCTCCCTTTATTTGAGTTTATGTCTTGTCATTTCCCTCTGAAATCAACATTTAGTGTTGAACTCGAACTTGAGATCTCGCCAGAATCTTTTCTACGCACTTCTTCAGTCAAAATCAAATCACGAATATCATCACATGTTAGTTTAGATTTACCTGCAAAACTGTTGACGGCCATCCTCATAGTTTCCCAACTATTTGACAACGATGCCAACAAAATCAGTGCACATATCTCATCATCAAAATTAATTTCAACAGATGACAATTGATTTATAATAGTATTGAAATCATTCAGGTGTTGAGCAACATAAACACCTTCTGCTATCTTCAAGTTGAATAACTTTTCATCAAATACACCTTTTTATTCGCCGATAGCTTTTCATACATACCTAATACGACTCTCATGAGATCTGCAGTCGTCCTCTCCTTGACGACGTTGTGTGCAACAGACCTCGATAGGGTCAATCGAATAACCCCTAGAACTTATCGATCCAACAAGTTTTATTAAGTCATATCCATTATTTCTATTTTTTTCCCAATAATGGAAGATAAAATTTCTTCCCATAGAAGCAGTTCTCTATCTGCACACTCTAATAATCAAAATCTGTGCCATTAAATTTCTCGATCTCTGAAACCTTCACTTCTTTTGTTGTCATCATTCTTCCTCGGATCCGAACAAAGTTTTGATACCAGTTGCGAGATATACACTAGTTGATATGGTATATATTCAAATCAAACAGGAGAACGATCGACGAAGTGAAAAAATATAACGAGAAAAATCACACCAGAAAAGCACAAAGATTTACGTGGTTCGTCAAATTGCCTACGTCCACGGAGTTGCAGATAATTTTATTACAAAAATTTATACTTGTCGATCATCTCGACTTATAAGAGGAATCTCTCACTCGTTGCTCTCTGTTCTTCTCTCTCTGTTCTTCTCTCTCTACACCGAAGAAACTCTACACCGAGATACACCAAAGAAGATAAACTTACAAGATAAATAAACTCAATTTTTATTTTGCCACAAGCCACTAAGAAGAAGCCAAGGGAGAATAATCTTCTTCTTCTTTCTTCTTTCTTCACTGCAAGGAACTACTTCTTGCACTTCTTTTCCTCTATCTCTAGAAAGCCCGAAGAAGAATTCAAAACCTTGACTTAGAAATTTTGTTCTCTTCTGTTCGCAACTTAAAGGAGACGGGAGGCGGGAACGGTTCGCAACANAGATAAAAAAATTACTATTTAAGGATTAGAAAGGAGAAGTGAATCATATGTAACATCGATAGAATTATTATCAAAAAATTTGTGTAGCATAGGCTTAAGAAATCATGCAATACATAAACTAAAGAAATGTCGAATGAGGATCCACAAAGCCAACTTTAAATGTTTGGAATAAGGNAGATAAAAAAATTACTATTTAAGGATTAGAAAGGAGAAGTGAATCATATGTAACATCGATAGAATTATTATCGAAAAATTTGTGTAGCATAGGCTTAAGAAATCATGCAATACATTGACTGAAGAAATGTGGAATGAGGATCCACAAATCCAACTTTAAATGTTTGGAATAAGACTAATATTTATGTTGATTGTGGTTTCTTTAAAGAAATATTTAGCCAATGTTGTATATTAAGTGTATTGAGTTTGTGAAAACTGAAATATTTAAATGGAAAATAGGATTCATTTGAATGATTAAAAATAAGGACTATACAAATGGGGGATGGATTCATGAATATTTTATTTAGGCTATTTTTATTCTTACTTTTTTTAATTCTTTTATAGAACATCTGACATTTCAATGTTATTTTTGAGATTAGAATTGTCTGGCTAACTACTCATAAAAGTTTGTTTAAAATGTTGCAAGATATACACCAGTTGATGTGGTATATATATATAAATCAATAGGAAAACAATCGACGAAGCAAAAAAATAGAATGAGAAAAATCACACTAAAAAATAACACACAAATTTACGTGGTTCAACAAATTGTTTGCATTCATGAAGTTGCAGAGGATTTTACTAGAGGAATTTACACCAGTCGATCACCTCGACTTACAAGAGGATTCTCTCATTTCGTTGCTCTCTGTTCTTCTCTCTCTACACCAAGATACACCGAAGAAATTATACTCGGAGATACACCGAAAAAGATAAACTTACAAGAGAAATAAATCAAATTTATCTTCTGCCATAAGCAACCAAGAAGAAGCTAAGGGAGAACAATATTTTACTTCTTCTTTCTTCTTCCTTCACCGCAAGGAATTACTTATTGCACTTCTCTTACTCTATTCCGAGGAAACCCGAAGAACTCTTCCTTTATCCATAAGAAGCCCGAAGAAGAACTCAAAATTGTTACTTAGAAACTTTATTCTCTTGTGTTTGCAACTTAAATGAGACGGGAAGCGGTAATGGTTTGCGATAGTAGGGAGGCGTGACTCTTCGTGAATCGGGACCAGGGAGCATCGAGAACAGGTATCGCAATAGTGGAGCGACAGCAATCACANAAATGGAAAATAGGATTCATTTGAATGATTAAAAATAAGGACTATACAAATGGGGGATGGATTCATGAATATACTTTTTTTAATTCTTTTATAGAATATCTGACATTTCAATGTTATTTTTGAGATTATAATTTTGTCTGGTTAACTACTCATAAAAGTTTGTTTAAAGTGTTGCAAGATATACACCAGTTGATGTGGTATATATATAAATCAAATAGGAAAACAATCGACGAAGCAAAAAAATAAAACGAGAAAAATCACACCAAAAAATAACACACAGATTTACGTGGTTCGGCAAATTGCCTGCATTCATGAAGTTGCAGAGGATTTTACTACTTGAGGAATTTACACCAGTCGATCACCTCGACTTACAAGAGGAATCTCTCACTTCGTTGCTCTCTCTTCTTCTCTCTCTGTTCTTCTCTCTCTACACCAAGATACACCGAAGAAATTATACTCGGAGATACACCGATAAAGATAAACTTACAAGAGAAATAAACCAAATTTATCTTCTGCCATAAGCCACCAAGAAGAAACTAAGGGAGAACAATATTTTACTTCTTCTTTCTTCTTCCTTCACCGCAAGGAATTACTTATTGCACTTCTTTTACTCTATCCCGAGGAAACCCGAAGAACTCTTCCTTTATCCATAGGAAGCCCGAAGAAGAACTCAAAATTGTGACTTAGAAACTTTCTTCTCTTGTGTTTGCAACTTAAATGAGACGGGAAGCGGTAATGGTTTGCAATAGTAGGGAGGCGTGACTCTTCGTGAATCGGGACCAGGGAGCAGCGAGAACAGGTATCGCAATAGTGGAGTGGGAGCAATCACGATGATTTGCGATCAGGCCCGACGGGCGGGAGCGGGATCAGGATTGGAATCTAGCTTTAGCGCTTAACAATCTCTCACTTGGAGACCGATACACATGCTACAACGTCTTCTTCTTCAAACTGATATCCTCCACTGGCGGTGTCGCCCTTTTCTTCCACCATGAATCTTCCATCTCTGCAACTCAAAGCCTCTGTCTTCACTCCAGAAGACCAACTAAAACTGTGCACAACTTCAGTTTCTCAAGAGTAAAGCCATCAGTCAATATATTAACAGGGTCAACATAGATTTGCACCTCCAAGTTATTTTTTAGATTACTCGTCTCCGCTTATAACTCTCACTGCATCAGCAATATCTTGTATTTGCTTAAAGCCTCTTCCAACAAGTCTAGCATTGTACCTCTTACTGCCATCAAACTCAGTCTTCGCCTGGTACACCCATTTGTTGTGTAATGTTTTCTTCCCTTGAGGAAATTCTGCCAGCTCCCACTTGTTTGAATTTTCATCTTGCAAGATTTCTTCATTGTTCTGTGGTTCTTCACCATCTATCTGTGAAATAATAGGAATGTGTGCCCTTGACCCAGTCTCCTCTTCACTTCCATCATCAACAGAACTATGAACTGCCGACAATAGTGCATCATCTATTTTTTCAAATACCACATTTGCACTATCATTCTTCATCTTCTTGGGATTCCTGCAGTTCCTCTTTATGTGGTCAGCCTTGCCATAATTCCAGCAGGTTGTCTGCTGACCAGACTTTGATTTTAATCTTTCTTTATTTGAGTTCCTGTTCTGACATCTTCCTCTGAAATTTACATTCAGTGCGGAATTTTAAACTTGAGATCTCGCCAGAATCGTTCTTGCACACTTCTTCAGTCAAAATCAAATCACGAATATCATCACATTTTAGTTTAGATTTACCTGCAGAACTGCTGACTGCCATCCTCATGGCTTCCCAACTATTTGAAAATGATAACAACAAAATCAATGCACGTTTCTTATCATTAAAATCAATTTCAACTGACGATAATTGATTTGTGTTAGTATTGAAATCATTCAGGTGTTGAACAACAAAAATACCTTCCGTCATTTTCAAGTTGAATAATTTTTTCATCAAGTTCACCTTGTTATTCTCTGATAATTTTTCATACATACCTGATAATGCTCCCATGAGATCTGTAGTCGTCATCTCCTTGACGAAATTGTGTGCAACGAACCTTGATATGGTCAATCGAATAACCCCTAAAATTTGTCGATCCAACAAATTTCATTCAGTCATATCTATCCTTTCAAGTCATTTCCCCAATAACGGAAGATGAAGTTTCTTCCCATTGAGGTACTCATCTATCTGCATCCTCCAATAACAAAAATCTGTGTCATCAAATTTCTCGATCCCTGAAACATTCACTTCATCTGTAGTCATCATTCTTCCTCAGATCCGAACAAAGCTCTGATACCAGCTATTGCGAGACATACACCAGTTGATGTGATATATATATATATATATATATATATATAT
>JXCR01061816.1:213961-227213 GCA_002079205.1 Phalaenopsis hybrid cultivar | reverse complement strand
TATTGGTTTTGGAGTTATTTACAATGTTTATTAATAGTCAAGTGCTTTAGTGTTTTTTTTAGATGACATGGTTGTAGTTAGTGATAAATCCATTGAAATAAGTGAAAACATGAAACAATGGCGAAAATATTCAAAAGAAAGAATTAGAATTAGTAGAATAAAAGACTGACTATATTAAATGTAATTTTCGTTGGTGTGATGTTAATGGTTATCAATATTTTTTTTAGAAAAGAAGTGATACATATATGCGATAAGTTAATGGATTAAAAATTCATTAGTTGGCGCCTTGAAACGAGACAGTCTAAAAAATGCCGCAAGGTTTATGCTTGATTCGAGCTAATGANTATATATATATATATATATATATATATATATATATATATATATATAAATCAAACATGAGAACGATCGATGAAGCAAAAAATAGAACGAGAAAAATCACACCAGAAAAGACACACAGATTTACGTGGTTCGACAAATTTCCTACGTCCACGGAGTTACAGAGGATTTTACTACTTGAGAAATTTACACTAGTCGATCACCTCGACTTACAAAAAGAATCTCTTACTTCGTTGTTTTCTGTTCTTCTCTCTCTGTTCTTCTCTCTCTACGCCGAGATTTATTAAAGAAACTCTTCACCGAGATACACCGAAGAAGATAAACCTATAAGAGAAATAAATCTAATTTCTCTTCTGCCACAAGCTACTAAGAAGAAGTTAAGGGAGAATAATCTTCTTCTTTTTTCTTTCTTCTTCCTTCACCGCAAGGAACTACTTCTTGCACTTCTATTCCTCTATCCCGAGGAAACCCAAAAAAACTCTTCATCTATCCCGAGGAAGCCCAAATAAGAACTCAAAATCTTGACTTAGAAACTTTCTTCTCTTCTGTTCGCAACTTAGAGGAGACAGGAGACGGCGACAGCAGGGAGGCGCGACTCTTCGCGAATCTGGACCAGGGAGCGGCGGGAACAGGTATCGCAATAGTGGAGCGGGAACAATCGCGATGATTCACGATCGGGCGCGACAAGCGGGAGCGGGATCGGGCTCCAACGCTTAACATAAAGTTGATGGCATTAAGGGAAGATAAAAATGACACTTCGAGAAATTATTAAATCAATCATGAAATAAATTAATTTCGAAGGTTATGATGAACGATATAATAACGTATATTATGGATTAATACAAACAAAGTGTTGGTAATTGTGAAGAAAGCTTTAGATACAAATTAGATGACTATTGAGTTTATTTATGGGTAATATTGTTGTACTTAAGTTTAGGGGAAATAAGTTTTTGTGAGAGTGATGGAATATATGCGTAGAAAAATTATGTTATTTTGACAGAATTAAAAATTTTTTTTGGCAGGAAGATTTACTGTGAGAGCTATTTTTGTGTTATGTCAATGTGAAAGTTTAAATGACGGAGAAGATCTTCATGATTTTTATTGATCTTGAGAAGACGTATGATCATGTGCTAAATGAATTGATAGTTTCTATTAAGATAGAAGTATTTGTTAAAGGCATGTCAATTTTTCTTAAAGATATGGCATCTTCATGATAGGGAATTGATTAGTGTTAGAATAGTTGCGAGGTGGACTAAAATTTCAAGTATAGTTGGTTTAATTTAAGAATCAAAATTGATTCATGTTTTTTCGTATTGGTTTTGGAGTTATTTACAATGTTTATTAATAGTCAAGTGCTTTAGTGTTTTTTTTAGATGACATGGTTGTAGTTAGTGATAAATCCATTGAAATAAGTGAAAACATGAAACAATGGCGAAAATATTCAAAAGAAAGAATTAGAATTAGTAGAATAAAAGACTGACTATATTAAATGTACTTTTCGTTGGTGTGATGTTAATGGTTATCAATATTTTTTTTAGAAAACAAGTGATACATATATGCGATAAGTTAATGGATTAAAAATTCATTTGTTGGCGCCTTGAAACGAGACAGTCTAAAAAATGCCGCAAGGTTTATGCTTGATTAGAGCTAATGAAGCTTACTTCTTTTTCCAAGCTTTATGCCTTGAGTCGTTCGTGTAGCCACCTTGAGCAATTTATTTTTAAAAAAACTGTTACATTATATGATAATATAATATTACTGTATATTATATCAAAGCATCCTAAATCCTAGATACTCATGGTGGGGCATTATTTATTCGGATTACATTCTTCTCATTTTCTATTGATCGTGCAAGATGAGCTATAAGAGTAACCATATTCTCAGCCATAGCCGCAACACTCACCCTTCATTTTGATCATGTGAAAGCCGTAGTAGTAGAGGAAGGGATCACATCGATCCTCATTTGCGGGTTTTTCGTTCTAATTGTTCGAGAGCTAGAGAGCCATGTTTATCCAAACCACACAAGAGCAGATGACATAGGCTTTCATTTTGATCCCAATAGCAGGATTGTGTTCTGCCGCCTGTTCATGGATAAACAAAAGTATGGATTTAGTGACAGTGATAGAATCATATTTATTTTTTGTTAATTCTAGTGTTTTGATTGTTCAAAAGAAACCATATTTAACAAAAATCATATTGATTGATTAATTAAATATAATTTCATGAGTTTTTATTTTTATTTATTCATGTATTTTTGTTTTGAGGCTTGCGCCTCTCATCTCTAAGGTAAAATGCCTCAATTCTCAATTTCAACTTCCCTCAATTCTCAATTTCAACTTTTAAACATTGGATAGGTTTAAGTGGTCTGGATCTATTATATGGAAGAATAGAGATAGATGCACGTATAATTTTTTTTTTGTTTTCAAGCTGGATTGTTAAAATAGACAAGTGATTCTGGAGTATTATGTAGTAAAAATATTTTATTGTAGTCTTAAATGTTAATTTTATAAAATTGTAATATTCTTTGCTATTTGTATAGACCTAAGTGTTAGGCAGTAAAAAGGCCGTTGACATTTAATTTGAGCATTAAAGAGATGATAATGTTAAAATAGATGTGTAGTAGAATTATGAGGGTAAGCTAATGAATGATTATATTAGAGTAGTTTGAGTTTTGTTTATTGAAGAGAAGGTAATTGAAAGTGGGCTTCAGGATATGTATAGTGAAGGGTTCAATATTGTGCCTTTTAGATTAGTAGATAAAATATATGCTAAAGGTAATGAAGAAAAAAGAGTAGACCTATGTTTATAGGAATGCAGGTTGCCCAAATGATTTGCAAGAAGAGGTTCAACACCTTTCGGAACCCTCAACATGAACGAATGGCAAATAATGATTCGTATGGTTGACGCCAACTAATTCTGATAATGCTAATGGTGTTGATTATGACTTTTTGTTGTTACAAATGTTTTGAATATTCAATCATAATTGTGATGCTTAACTTGAATAATATTGGCGGTCATCCTGCTTTTTGCATAAAAGAACAAATGTTATGATTTTGCTCCACTGGCATGTCTTTGAAATGAAAATGTTTATGCATGTTATTCATGTCAGTATTTGATGTTCTTTTCTTAGCAGTTACCGTTAAGGAGAGAGTTTTTCTTATACAATGGAAAAGTAAGTAATTTATCGCTAGCGTCTTATGATCCCCCCCCCCCCCTGAAATCATATGAAATGAATCTTCCATATCGCAAGTTTGATTTGTTATGTGAGCAGCGTGTAGGATCTGCTTCATATCTTGGCTTACGCTTTTTGCAAAAGTAGTTGAGAACATTGAATTGGATTAATCAAAAGTTATATTAATTTAAAGAAATTCAAATTATTTGCTATTTATGGGAATGCAACTGCTATCCTAAGTAATACCCATGTTTAATGAAGATGAAAATTATTATGAAGTTAAATATATTCTTTTGACAGTAAATAAATTTGTTATTCATACATTAAATAAACTTCAATTAATCAGAGGTTTGTAATTCTATGCATTCCTGGATCAGTTAAATGTCTTTATATAGTTGCTTTGTTACTTTTTCTTTAGTATTGTAATGCAAGCGTTCGATTTAAAGATCAGCATTCATGGTTTGTGATAGAAATTTGGGAATCTTAGTGCCATTCGGATGAAGAATGTTTTTGAGGGAGTTGACTTCTATAACTCCTTCACGAATTTCATGCCTGCAAATTTTAAGCATTTTAATAAACATTCAACTTTGCCTGTAATCACAAATTTATAAAATATGCGTCCATCCTTAAATAGAGGGAAAATTATATTTATTCTAATACCAGTTCATGAATTAAAGAAAAGATTAAAAAAACTTAATATGTATAGCTTTTTTGAATTATGCATTGGTAAATGTGCTAATATCAGCTTATTTTTCATAATATTTGTGAATATTCTCCATGGGATACTATATTATATTTTGTGTGCTTCAAATAAAAACTCTTCTCAAGGCGGGAGCAGTGAAACTACAATTGAATTTCTCGGTGAGATGGAATAGTTAGTGGCTGCTTTACCATACGATTTGACTTGAAATGTTATTTTATTTTTGCTGGGTCTCCAATTTGTAGTGGGCTTTTTATGAATTGTGAGCTGTGAAACATTTTAGCAACCGAGCTCAAGTTGAGTTTAAAAAATTGCTAATTTCTTCTAAATCAATGGGGATAGTCAAGAGTTTATCTTCAAGGAAAACTTATACATGAATTGTTTGTCAAGTAGAATATTCTTTAAAAGTAGATGAATATAGGTTCTTATGCATCGAGCTATGTAACATGTTAGGAAACAAGCTCAAGTTGAACTAAAATTTCGATTATTTTCTAAATGGAAGGGATAATCCATGGGTTCTCTTTGATAAAAGCTTACACATGAATTGTTTTTAAAGTAGAAGAAATTTAAAATATATATATATAAATAGCTTTCATATCATAATTAGACTCCGATGTACAATAGAAATCCTAGCAAAATGCTATTTGCTGATATTGGTTTAGTTGTTGCTTTGTTATTATTTTAATTTTTTTTAATTTTGCATTGATATAACCTAGGTCAACTTTTTTATTTTGAAATTTAATTTAAATATATGAGGCATATAGTTTAGGTTTTGAAAGTAGTGTTTTAATTTTTTTAAAAAATGAGACCAATTAGATCTCATTTGTCCAATAGTTTGCATAATCGTGTCCGATACCGCGAGTATTACACCCTCCCGAAAGATAAGTGTATACCTCAACGATAGATTCAATCCTGCAAACTAAGAGATTTGTGACATTTGTTTGGTCTGCGAATCTTTTATGTGTGATCGACAAGTTCTCTTATTTAATATAAAGATTAAATAGGGTTTATTTAACTGGGTTTTAAGTTCCCTATAGAGGCAAACCCCTCTAGTTAATTACATCCCAAATAATTAGAGTCACTTGAGAAAACTCTCAATAATAATCAGAGGAACTAGTCTTTAAGAATTTGAGGTGTAGCTTTTCACGGTAGGATGTAGAGAGGCAAGTGAGAGTGACTCAAATAGGAAACAATTATTTTCAGGAGTCCAAAGAAAGAAAAAGGTAGGGGATGTCACAGATTCTGAGGAGAAAGCCTCATTGGCTTCTCAAACTATCATAATATGTGGTTGAGTATTAGAGACGATGTTATTTGGACGTTTAATTCTGCGAATTTTATTGTTTGGGACTTACATTATATCTGATTATGCAAATAGCTCACAGATATAAGAAAGTTTACGTCGTGTTACACGACAACCTCGGAACTTAGGGCGAGTTAGGACTTACGCTGCACAACATGGTTGTATAGGAGCCTAAAGAGGGTGTGAGGATTTACGCCGCGCTGGACGAACTACCTCGAAGTCCTATGAGTTGTTATTTAGACTAAGAAAGAGATTGCTAAACAATATCTTCTTGCTGCTCGGTCTGAGTTCCTCGCCGTGCTGCCCACGAATTTAGCTCTGAACCTTTTGCCGTCGCGATGACTCCAAGGTTTAAATATTAGATATCGGTAGTTTGTGTTTCACAGTTTTGGTGTCAAAGTTTGGTTTTGTCTTGTTTTTGTTTTAGTGTAGCATGTAAAATAAACAAATTACAGGTAAACAAAAAGTACTTGAGAAGTCAAAATGCGATAAAGTAAAATATTGTGGATAAACTGTAAAAACGTACCGGGCATCTGCTACTATTGCGTGATTAATATTGCGATCATAATATGATTTACAACAAATTTAAATAAACTTGCAAGAAAAATAAACAAGGCGAGAAAACCCAACACGAAAGTCAAAAACACGAGTTGTAGAAATCACAAGCAGAAGAAACTCATAGCCACATACAAAAGAGCAGGACTGGGTGTAAGACATTGGTAAAAGTGGGGGGGCTCAGAGCTGGACTGTGTGTTTCCAGATCTTGAATAAAAGTTATCAGCCCGACAGTCTACGGAGGGCAGTCCTTAACCTTAATCTGAATGATTAGCCGTGAACATTTATAAATTTTTATAGAAAAATTATTTGATTTTCATGCCAAAGCTGTTGTTTGAGTCTTTTTTATGCAGAGTTCTTTTTAACATGCAAAAGAGATTTTATTTTATTATTTTTTTTATAAATATTTTGTAAAATCGTATAGTCCATATGCTAGTCATTCTAATCATGCTAGAATTACTGACAACCTAAGAGCGTCGAGACAACTATCCTACCAAGAATCGGCGAATAGTATCATGGATAATTTCCTCTCCCTTATTAAAGATCCTTGAGGTAGGAGATATTATTCTAACAATTCCACTTCGTATCCCTCATTTAAACACACATAAGCAATGTCGTCATCACTCTCGCCACTAGACCCTAAACTTATCCTAGTCCAATGATCTATATGTGGCATTATCAAATTTTCTCAATTGTCAGGAGGATTTGAGTGTAAGCTCAAATCGTGGTGCACTGGGTTTCACTGTATGTTAAGTCATTGCGAAAATTCTACTATTGATTTAATTAAGGAAGCATGAACTATGTCTCAGTGTATTTTCATGTCTAGTGTCTGAATCTGTTTGTGAATCAGGGTCAAGTGTCAAGTTTCGTTATTTATTCGAAAATTAGGTTGATGAATGCTCACTTAGAGTGTGCTCCTAAAATATAGGAAACTTACAATGAAAAATAAGTGGATGAACTCTCACTTAGGGCGCGCTCCTAAAATCTAGGAAGCATATACTAAAAAATAGGTAGATGGGCTCTCACCTAGGGTGTGTTCCTAAAATCTAGGAAGCCTACACTGAGAATTAGGTAGATGAGCTCTCACTTAGGGTGTGCTCCTAAAATCTAGGAGGCCTATGCTGAGAATTAGGTAGATGAGCTCTCACCTAGGGCGTGCTCCTAAAATCTAGGAAGCCTACACTTTAACTTAAGCTTAAACTGGTTAAAGTGTTCTACCTTTAATTAAATGTTTTCTAACTAATTCTCAAATATTTCTAAGTGTCTTCCAAGTAATTAAATCAGAAATTCTCATGTTTTTTATTTAACCATGTAACAAAAATAACAAAACAAACGAAAAAAGAAGGTCGACCCACTTCCAAAACTAACAAAGCCAAGGAACGAAACAACAAGTGAATTGGCCAAAAAAAATTAAATTATTTCAAAAAGTGTAATTAAATCAACCCTTGAGAATAGTACTTAAATCTGTTCCAAAACAGTGTTTTGATCAGCCCGAATGTTCCACAATTCAGAGTAAAAAAATAAAGTTCAAAAGCCACCAAATAGACTAACAAAGTGCAGCCCAAAAGCTACGAAACGGAACAAAAAAGTACAACCCACAATGACACTTTCAAACAGCTCCAAACAATGGGCAATCAGTCAAGAAATCAGTCCAAAATTTCCTCCAAAATAACAAATACAAAAATCACAAATCAGCCCAAAATCGGCACCTGAAATGACTCAAAAACAATGAAAGTATCGAGCAAGGGCAGCCCCCAAATGATAGGTTTAATGCCCCCAAAACAGTAGGTAGACCAACCCTCAAGAAATTATGTTTAAACCATCCACAAACATTGTATAGTATGCAGCGGAAGAATTCCTTTGTCACACATGCAAGTATTCAAGTTTTAAACGTGGGACATGTAAACTTATAAGAAATGGACGTTTGGAAACCTTGTGTTAAGCAAGTAAATGCATCAGAATCATGTGGCATGTAAGAATTGAAGTTTGAGTGTTGGATATGTAAATACATATGAATTGCGTAGTATGTATGTAATTCTTCCTATCTAAACAATTGATTCAGGTAGGCAAACTCATTTAATCAACATAAGGATCTTCACAATTTCGATAAAGGACTCCGCAATGGTAAAAAGATTTCAATCGTCACCATCCTTTTAACCATGCTTAGTTGTTTGTCACATTATACAATACTCTCAACTTATTATATAATTCAGCTCACTATCATTCAACTTACAAATAACCACAACACTTTACACTAGAATATAGGATAGATTAAAATCAATTGTTGTGAGACAGTGCTATAAAACAATGCAGATTAAAATGCTTTGAAATGATTCCTGAAGTGTAGATGAAAGCACACAATGTAGAGTATAAAGAAAAAAAAAGGTTAAGAAAGATTTACTAGCATGCCACTCAGTTCTTATGCCTTCTACCAGTAAAGAAAAAGGCAAGAAGCTCATCACCTTGTGTTTGCAAAAGATCAAAAACTTGAAGAATGTGGTGCAGAACTAGTGTAATGCCACAAGCTGTTCTCCTCTGCTTCAGCTGTTGCGCTTAAAAGGACGTAAGTGACTGCGACTCGAGTATGCTCGTCTCCTCCTTCCGTGTTCGAGAGGAGGAAGGGGGAGTTCGGCTCGGTGAGGGTGTTAGGCGCGAGGATTCGGTCGTGAGAGGGAGAGGTAAGCTGGCGAATGCTTCGATCGAGAAAGTAGAGCCAAGCAAAGATCTATGTGTGCCGAGGTGAAGAGGTGAAGTCGAGCGGTGCAGAGGGGGTCAGGCTCGAGAGAGAGGAAGGAGTTCGGTTTAGCGAGGGAGGAGGCGGAGGGATCGCAAGGAGCTGGTGAGGGGCGAATCGAGCAGCGGAGGCGAGAAGACGAGTGGGGTTCTTCGACGCATAGTTGGTTTCTGTCAAGAGAGGGAGGCAAGCGCTGTGGGTTGTTTGGCATGAGGAGACGAGAGGCGAGCGGCTTCAGTTCGGAGAGGAGTGCGGGGGTTCTGGTCGCAGAGAGGAGGTGAATCTCGTCGTGAGAGGGAGAAGGAGTCAAGAGAGATCGAATTCGGGGGAGCTGCGACTGTCGAACCAGGGCGAGCGGTGCAGAGGGAGGCGAGATTTATCTCAAGAGAGGAAACTGCGAGGTTTATCTCGAGCGAGGAAGAGGCGAGGGAAGGCTTTCGGTGTCTTCTTCGTGAGGAAGGCGAATGACTCGAGCAGACTTCGGTGCAAAAGGGAGAAGCCAAAATTTGGTGTCGGGGAGGAGTGTCGAATGCTACTTTAGAATTTCGCAATGTGTCCGTTACAGGGCGGGGAAATCAATACCTTCCATTCATGCAGCGGGTTTAATTAGAATATAATAATGTCTAATTAAATTTAATTAAGAAGAATTTAGGCGGGATAATTTAAAATTTCAAATTTCAAATATAAATTGGGTTATCAGCCTGACCCGATACAATTGGGCTATGTATAGCCCGAATCGAGCCTGGGCTGAGCCTAAACTCGTTTCCTTTAATTAAATTTAATATGCATCATTTTCGTATCATTTGTGCGCGTGCGTAACTTTAGCAATATGGGTGTCCTTCCCGGCTAAAATTAACGTTCCAGACGAGACGGCGCAGTCCGTTTTGTCATCCAGGGTCGTCCAGACAAGTTCGTCGACGGTTGGGCCAAAAATTTGTCAACTTCGTGCGTGGTGTAGCGAGTGTGTTGCTGAGTCACAGAGGGTTCACCTAAGACCGTCTGATCCTGTAGGAACTCATACTCGTGCCCTATACATGTTGGTCCTTAGCCCTTACAACTGGAAATTGAGTGCTTGGAACCACTCATGCGAGTTCTTCACAAAATAAGTCAAGAAGTGGTTTGAAGTTCGACGGGAGGTGAGCTCCATTATTAGTCTACTAAGGTGGTCAACAAGGAATTTCTAAGGCTTGATTTTGGGTTCTGGGGGTAGGAAACTAAGATCTCACTGAAAATGAGGTCAACGCCCGCGTCTGTATTGATAGTGCTTATAAGAATGAGATGTTGTTTTTCAATGCTTTGATTTCCCTAGTTTTAGTTTAGTGCTAAGACTTGTGCTCAATATCAAGATCTGCTTTTTTATTGAAATCCAGTAGTTTACAGAATTTTGAATTTTTATTTTTAGGAGATTGGGTTTTAGAAGTTAGGAAACTGCAGAATTTTTGAATTCTTGTTTTAGGAAGATAAAAAAACAATACAATTTCAGAACCCTGGTTCCTAAGAAAACCTACTGTTTGATCGCAAGAAATAAGGTTGCCCTCCAGTTCTTGGAGAAATATCATGGCAAATTATAAAAGCCAGTTAACAAGAATAGTAAAGAATGAGCTATCAATTCTTTAATTCAGATGATTGTTTACAACATGTTTGCCATTTTGCCAATTTTTTTACTCTTTAGTCGTGAATTATAGTGGATGGATATGTCACAGCTAACCGATTGGAATAACAATCAATGCGATCAAACCTGTGTGGTTTAATACTAGATGATACAAACATGTTCTTATACATATTTCCCTATGCTGCTTTTCTACAAGGAATTGATGTTGAAGAAGACCTCAACCTGTGAATTGTTAATGAAGTCACATACCTTAGTTTATGAAGGTGCTACAGTCAACAATGGTTGTTTGATTAATGAGTGGGATGAATGCGTTGGAGAGACTTTGAGGGGCTCCAATAATCACAAGAAACAATTTGATAATGAAAAATGAGCTCCTTTTCTCATTCCATCAAAGGCCTATAAATAGTCCTCAAAAGAAAACATGTAACTCAATTTCTGAATCATAATGTACACATGAGATTTTTGGCTAATTACAGAAGACTGATTTGGGAGTAGTTTTAGGCATTTCTAAAGCTCGAAAAATGACTGGGGAACTTAACATCATGTGAGGCTTCTAGGAATACCATGCAAGCAAGTGATTTGTTGGAAGAATTGTTGTGCTATATGGACAAAGTCAATGCTTTTTTGCCAGCTACGAAGTTTGTCATTTTAGAATACCTGTTGATGACAACCATTATACGGTCTACTTCCCTCGCATTTTTCAGCTAGCCCTTAATAAAATTTAGAGTGAGGTCCTCCCAAATAGAAACTGGGACAAATAGTGGAATGTATTTGGGCGGTACCTTTATACATTTGCTAACTGAACACTTGTCAACAAACCGAACGACATCTCTTCAAAGACGTGGCTAAAAGAAACATTCTTTAAAAAGTGCAAGTGTTTATTCATGGGAATTGTGAGCTGCCAGCTTGCATGAATCAAATTCTTTTAATAAGTTGCTTACATAATGAGATATCCCGAATGTGTAATTGATTTCCCTTAAATTAATAACCATGCCAGTTAGAATAATTCTCAACCTGATGAGAATCATTGCAGTGATTTCATACTTATGTGAAGTCCATATCCTGCCTGTATAGCTCCTTAATATTTTCAAAACTCGTTAATTGGGTGAGAAGAGCAGAGCGATGGTTGAGAGCATCTGCTACTCGGTTTCGAGAATGCGACTTAGTGCGTCGTGGTTGTTGTGTAGTATAAAATCTGGGTTGGAGGAGATAATGTTCCTACTATTTAGTGCTCTAACACCTGCATACAATTCCTGTTGCATACCGTCTATTTTTGTCTTGTGCCAATCAAATTTTCACTGAAAGCATTTTTTAAGTAAGTTTAGCCTTTTTTCCTATAGTCGAAACGACCATGTCAAATTGAAACAGGTTATCAAAATCAGGAATTGCCTAGACTGGTTCTATGCTCTGCACTGCTTTGATGATGTTAAAACTGTTTTGCTGCTCTTTTACCTTATCTGAATGTTTCAAAATTTAAACAATTGGATACAGGTGTCATAATCACACTAAAACTTCTTATAAAATGTTGGTAGAATTTAGGTAGCCCATGGAAGTTCCAGACCTCAGACAAGGATGATGGTGTCTACCAATTTTGAATGGCTTGGACTTTGCGAGGGTACATTTGAATTTCAATTGTTGCATTGATAAACCTAGAAAGTGGACATTTGATGCAAGTAGTTCACCTTTGTTCAAATTAAGATGAAGTTTGTGGTTTCTTTGGGCTTAAAAATGCNTTAATTTAAAGAAATTCAAATTATTTGCTATTTATGGGAATGCAACTGCTATCCTAAGTAATACCCATGTTTAATGAAGATGAAAGTTATTATGAAGTTAAATATATTCTTTTGACAGTAAATAAATTTGTTATTCATACATAAAATAAACTTCAATTAATCAGAGGTTTGTAATTCTATGCATTCCTGGATCAATTAAATGTTTTTATATAGTTGCTTTGTTACTTTTTCTTTAGTATTGTAATGCAAGCGTTCGATTTAGAGATCAGCATGCATGGTTTGTGATAGAAATTTTGGAATCTTAGTGCCATTGGGATGAAGAATGTTTTTGAGGGAGTTGACTTCTGTAACTCCTTCAAGAATTTCATGCCTGCAAATTTTAAGCATTTTAATAAACATTCAACTTTGCCTGTAATCACAAATTTATAAAATCTGTGTCCATCCTTAAATAGAGTAAAAATTATAAGTTCATGAATTAAAGAAAAGGTTAAAAAAAAACTTAATATGTATAGCTTTTTTGAATTATGCATCGGTAAATGTGCTAATATCAGCTTATTTTTTATAATCTTTGTGAATATTCTCCATGGGATACTATATTATATTTTATGTGCTTCAAATAAAAACTCTTCTCAAGGCGGGAGCAGTGAAACTACAATTGGNGGTGTGGATGCTCGAAATATGAAATATCTTATAATCATGCAAATAATTTACACACATTCTGCGTATGTATGGTACAATTTTGTTGAGCAAATGAAAGAGCTTTTCAATTGACCTTATGTTGTGCTTGGGTCTTGAGAAATTGTGTAATATTTTTATTTGTTTGGTAGTTCTGTGAGTCACTGTGGATGTTAATTCCTTTTATGAGTCTAGTTGGAATCCACAAGATTAGACCATTATGTTTATTTTAAATTTGTTCTTTTCTAAATCACATTTAATTTTATAGTTATTTGATAATCTTTTTGAAATTGTAGTACTATGATAGGGGCATTGAATAATTTCCATGTATGATTTTTTGCATGTTTCAGCTCTTATCAATGCTACATCTTAACAAAAGTAATAACATATTGTGCATTTTTATGGACGCTTAATCTGTTCACGTATTTTTTT
>JXCR01061816.1:183344-203589 GCA_002079205.1 Phalaenopsis hybrid cultivar | reverse complement strand
CATGTTTGCTGAAGATGAAAATTATTATGAAGTTAAATATATTCTTTTGACAGTAAATAAATTTGTTATTCATACATTAAATAAACTTCAATTAATCAGAGGTTTGTAATTCTATGCATTCCTGGATCAGTTAAATGTCTTTATATAGTTGCTTTGTTACTTTTTCTTTAGTATTGTAATGCAAGCGTTCGATTTAAAGATCAGCATTCATGGTTTGTGATAGAAATTTGGGAATTTTAGTGCCATTGGGATGAAGAATGTTTTTGAGGGAGTTGACTTCTATAACTCCTTCAAGAATTTCATGCCTGCAAATTTTAAGCATTTTAATAAACATTCAACTTTGCCTGTAATCACAAATTTATAAAATATGCGTCCATCCTTAAATAGAGGGAAAATTATATTTATTCTAATACCAGTTCATGAATTAAAGAAAAGATTAAAAAAACTTAATATGTATAGCTTTTTTGAATTATGCATTGGTAAATGTGCTAATATCAGCTTATTTTTCATAATATTTGTGAATATTCTCCATGGGATACTATATTATATTTTGTGTGCTTCAAATAAAAACTCTTCTCAAGGCGGGAGCAGTGAAACTACAATTGAATTTCTCGGTGAGATGGAATAGTTAGTGGCTGCTTTACCATACGATTTGACTTGAAATGTTATTTTATTTTTGCTGGGTCTCCAATTTGTAGTGGGCTTTTTATGAATTGTGAGCTGTGAAACATTTTAGCAACCGAGCTCAAGTTGAGTTTAAAAAATTGCTAATTTCTTCTAAATCAATGGGGATAGTCAAGAGTTTATCTTCAAGGAAAACTTATACATGAATTGTTTGTCAAGTAGAATATTCTTTAAAAGTAGATGAATATAGGTTCTTATGCATCGAGCTATGTAACATGTTAGGAAACAAGCTCAAGTTGAACTAAAATTTCGATTATTTTCTAAATGGAAGGGATAATCCATGGGTTCTCTTTGATAAAAGCTTACACATGAATTGTTTTTAAAGTAGAAGAAATTTAAAATATATATATATAAATAGCTTTCATATCATAATTAGACTCCGATGTACAATAGAAATCCTAGCAAAATGCTATTTGCTGATATTGGTTTAGTTGTTGCTTTGTTATTATTTTAATTTTTTTTAATTTTGCATTGATATAACCTGCTGTAGGTCAACTTTTTTATTTTGAAATTTAATTTAAATATATGAGACATATAGTTTAGGTTTTGAAAGTAGTGTTTTAATTTTTTAAAAAAATGAGACCAAATAGATCTCATTTGTTCAATAGTTTCCATAATCGTGTCTGATACCGCGAGTATTACACCCTCCCAAAAGATAAGTGTATACCTCGACGATAGATTCAATCCTACAAACTAAGAGATTTGTGACATTTGTTTGGTCTGCGAATCTTTTTATGTGTGATCGACAAGTTCTCTTATTTAATATAAAGATTAAATAGGGTTTATTTAATTGGGTTTTAAGTTCCCTATAGAGGCAAGCCCCTCTAGTTAATTACATCCCAAATAATTAGAGTCACTTGAGAAAACTCTCAATAATGATCAGAGGAACTAGTCTTTAAGAATTTGAGGTGTAGGTTTTCACGGTAGAATGTGGAGAGGCAAGTGAGAGTGACTCAAATAGAAAATAATTATTTTCAGGAGTCCAAAGGAAGAAAAAGGTAGTGGATGTCATAGATTCTGAGGAGAAAGCCTCATTGGCTTCCCAAACTATCATAATGTGTGGCTGAGTATTAGAGATGAAGTTATTTAGACGTTTAATTCTGTGAATTTTATTGTTTGGGACTTACATTTGCATAATATCTGATTATGCAAATATCTCACAGATATAAGAAAGTTTGCGTCGTGTTACACGACAACCTCGGAACTTAGAGCAAGTTAGGACTTACGCTGCACAATATGGTTGTATAGGAGCCTAAAGAGGGTGTGAGGATTTACGTCGCGCTGGACGAACTATCTCGAAGTCCTATGAGTTGTTATTTAGACTAAGAAAGAGATTGCTAAAGAGTATCTTCTTGTTGCTCGGTCTGAGTTCCTCGCCGTGCTGCCACGAATTTAGCTCTGAATCTTTTGCCGTCGCGATGACTCCAAGGTTTAAATATTAGATATTGGTAACTTGTGTTTCACAGTTTTGGTGTCAAAGTTTGGTTTTGTCTTGTTTTTGTTTTAGTGTAGCATGCAAAATAAACAAATTGCAGGTAAACAAAAAGTACTTGAGAAGTCAAAATGCGGTAAAGTAAAATATTGTGGATAAACTGTAAAAGCGTACCTGGGCATCTGCTACTGTTGCGTGATTAATATTGCGATCATAATATGATTTGCAACAGATTTAAATAAGCTTGCAAGAAAAATAAACAAGGCGAGAAAACCTAATAGGAAAGTCAAAAACACGAGTTGTAGAAATCAGAAGCAGAAGAAACTCATAGCCNGAAACCCTTAGCCACATATGAAAGATCAGGACTGGGCGTAAGACATTGGTAAAAGTGGGGGGGGGGGGCTCAGAGCTGGACTGTGTGTTTCCGGATCTTGATAAAAAGTTATCAGCCCGACAGTCTACGGGGAGGGCAGTCCTTAACCTTAATCTGAATGATTAGTCGTGAACATTTATAAATTTTTATAGAAAAATTATTTGATTTTCATACAAAAGCTGTTGTTTGAGTTTTTTTTATGCAGAATTCTTTTTAACATGCAAAAGAGATTTTATTTTATTATTTTTTTATAAATATTTTGTAAAGTCGTATAGTCCATATGCTAGTCATTCTAATCATGCTAGAACTACTGACAACCTAAGAGCGTTGAGACAACTATCTTATCAAGAATCGGCGAATAGTATCATAGATCATTTCCTCTCCCTTATCAAAGATCCTTGAGGTAGGAGATATTATTCTAACAATCCCACTTCGTATCCCTCATTTAAGCACACATAAGCAATATCGTCATCACTCTCGCCACTTAGACCCTAAACTTATCCTAGTCTAATGATCTATATGTGGCATTATCAAATTTTCTCAATTGTCAGGAGGATTTGAGTGTAAGCTCAAATCGTGGTGCACTGGGTTTCACTGTATGTTAAGTCATTGCGAAAATTCTACTATTGATTTAATTAAGGAAGCATGAACTATGTCTCAGTGTATTTTCATGTCTAGTGTCTGAATCTGTTTGTGAATCAGGGTCAAGTGTCAAGTTTCGTTATTTATTCGAAAATTAGGTTGATGAATGCTCACTTAGGGTGTGCTCCTAAAATATAGGAAGCTTACAATGAAAAATAAGTGGATGAACTCTCACTTAGGGCTCGCTTCTAAAATCTAGGAAGCATATACTAAAAAATAGGTAGATAGGCTCTCACCTAGGGTGTGTTCCTAAAATCTAGGAAGTCTACATTGAGAATTAGGTAGATGAGCTCTCACTTAGGGCGTGCTCCTAAAATCTAGGAGGCCTATGCTGAGAATTAGGTAGATGAGCTCTCACCTAGGCCGTGCTCCTAAAATCTAGGAAGCCTACACTTTAACTTGTGCTTAAACTGGTTAAAGTGTTCTACCCTTAATTAAATATTTTTCAATTAATTCTCAAATATTTCTAAGTGTCTTCCAAGTAATTACATCAGAAATTCTCATGTTTTTTATTTAACTATGTAACAAAAATAACAAAACAAACGAAAAAAGAAGGTCGACCCACTTCCAAAACTAACAAAGCCAAGGAACAAAACAGCAAGTGAATTGGCCAAAAAAAATTAAATTATTTCAAAAAGTGTAATTAAATCAACTCTTGAGAAGAGTACTTAAATTTGTTCCAAAACAGTGTTTTGATCAGCCCGAGTGTTCCACAATTCAGAGTAAAAAATAAAGTTCAAAAACCACCAAATAGACTAACAAAGTGCAACCCAAAAGCTACGAAACGGAACAAAAAAGTACAACCCACAATGACACTTTCAAATAGCTCCAAATAATGGGCAATCAGTCAAGAAATCAGTCCAAAATTTCCTCCAAAATAACAAATACAAAAATCACATATTAGCCCAAAATCGACACATGAAATGACTCAGAAAACAATGAAAGTATCGAGGAAGGGCAGCCCCCAAATGATGGGTTTAATGCCCCCAAAACAGTAGGTAGACCAACCCTCAAGAAATTATGTTTAAATCATCCACAAACAATGTATAGTATGCAGCGGAAGAATTCCTTTGTCACACATTCAAGTATTCAAGTTTTAAACGTGGGACATGTAAACTTATAAGAAATGGACGTTTGGAAACCTTGTGTTAAGCAAGTAAATGCATCAGAATCATGTGGCATGTAAGAATTGAAGTTTGAGTGTTGGATATGTAAATACATATGAATTGCATAGTATGTATGTAATTCTTTCTATCTAAACAATTGATTCAGGTAGGCACTCATTTAATCAACATAAGGATCTTCACAATTTCGATAAAGGACTCTGCAATGGTAAAAAGATTTCAATCGTCACCATCCTTTTAACCATGCTTAGTTGTTTATCACATTATACAATACTCTCAACTTATTATATAATTCAGCTCACTATCATTCAACTTACAAATAACCACAACACTTTACACTAAAATATAGGACATTAAAATCAATTGTTGTGAGACAGTGCTATAAAACAATGCAGATTAAAATGCTTTGAAATGATTCCTGAAGTGCAGATGAAAGAACACAACATACCAATGTAGAGTATAAAGAAAAAAAAAGGTTAAGAAAGATTTACTAGCATGCCACTCAGTTCTTATGCCTTCTACCAGTAAAGAAAAAGGCAAGAAGCTCATCACCTTGTGTTTGCAAAAGATCAAAAACTTGAAAAATGTGGTGCAGAACTAGTGTAATGCCACAAGCTGTTCTCCTCTGCTTCAGCTGTTGCGCTTAAAATGACGCAAGTGACTGCGACTCGAGAATGCTCGGCTCCTTCTTCCGTGTTCGAGAGGAGGAAGGGGGAGTTCGGCTCGGTGAGGGTGTTAGGCGCGAGGATTCGGTCGTGAGAGGGAGAGGTAAGCTGGCGAATGCTTCGATCGAGAAAGTAGAGCCAAGCAAAGATCTATGTGTGCCGAGGTGAAGAGGCGAAGTCGAGCGAGGGCGAGCGGTGCAGAGGGGGTCAGGCTCGAGAGAGAGGAAGGAGTTCGGTTGAGCGAGGGATGAGGCGGTGGGATCGNTTGAAAAATGTGGTGCAGAACTAGTGTAATGCCACAAGCTGTTCTCCTCTGCTTCAGCTGTTGCGCTTAAAATGACGCAAGTGACTGCGACTCGAGAATGCTCGGCTCCTTCTTCCGTGTTCGAGAGGAGGAAGGGGGAGTTCGGCTCGGTGAGGGTGTTAGGCGCGAGGATTCGGTCGTGAGAGGGAGAGGTAAGCTGGCGAATGCTTCGATCGAGAAAGTAGAGCCAAGCAAAGATCTATGTGTGCCGAGGTGAAGAGGTGAAGTCGAGCGGTGCAGAGGGGGTCAGGCTCGAGAGAGAGGAAGGAGTTCGGTTTAGCGAGGGAGGAGGCGGAGGGATCGCAAGGAGCTGGTGAGGGGCGAATCGAGCAGCGGAGGCGAGAAGACGAGTGGGGTTCTTCGACGCATAGTTGGTTTCTGTCAAGAGAGGGAGGCAAGCGCTGTGGGTTGTTTGGCATGAGGAGACGAGAGGCGAGCGGCTTCAGTTCGGAGAGGAGTGCGGGGGTTCTGGTCGCAGAGAGGAGGTGAATCTCGTCGTGAGAGGGAGAAGGAGTCAAGAGAGATCGAATTCGGGGGAGCTGCGACTGTCGAACCAGGGCGAGCGGTGCAGAGGGAGGCGAGATTTATCTCAAGAGAGGAAACTGCGAGGTTTATCTCGAGCGAGGAAGATGCGAGGGAAGGCTTTCGGTGTCTTCTTCGTGAGGAAGGCGAATGACTCGAGCAGACTTCGGTGCAAAAGGGAGAAGCCAAAATTTGGTGTCGGGGAGGAGTGTCGAATGCTACTTTAGAATTTCGCAATGTGTCCGTTACAGGGCGGGGAAATCAATACCTTCCATTCATGCAGCGGGTTTAATTAGAATATAATAATGTCTAATTAAATTTAATTAAGAAGAATTTAGGCGGGATAATTTAAAATTTCAAATTTCAAATATAAATTGGGTTATCAGCCTGACCCGATACAATTGGGCTATGTATAGCCCGAATCGAGCCTGGGCTGAGCCTAAACTCGTTTCCTTTAATTAAATTTAATATGCATCATTTTCGTATCATTTGTGCGCGTGCGTAACTTTAGCAATATGGGTGTCCTTCCCGGCTAAAATTAACGTTCCAGACGAGACGGCGCAGTCCGTTTTGTCATCCAGGGTCGTCCAGACAAGTTCGTCGACGGTTGGGCCAAAAATTTGTCAACTTCGTGCGTGGTGTAGCGAGTGTGTTGCTGAGTCACAGAGGGTTCACCTAAGACCGTCTGATCCTGTAGGAACTCATACTCGTGCCCTATACATGTTGGTCCTTAGCCCTTACAACTGGAAATTGAGTGCTTGGAACCACTCATGCGAGTTCTTCACAAAATAAGTCAAGAAGTGGTTTGAAGTTCGACGGGAGGTGAGCTCCATTATTAGTCTACTAAGGTGGTCAACAAGGAATTTCTAAGGCTTGATTTTGGGTTCTGGGGGTAGGAAACTAAGATCTCACTGAAAATGAGGTCAACACCCGCGTCTGTATTGATAGTGCTTATAAGAATGAGATGTTGTTTTTCAATGCTTTGATTTCCCTAGTTTTAGTTTAGTGCTAAGACTTGTGCTCAATATCAAGATCTGCTTTCTTATTGAAATCCAGTAGTTTACAGAATTTTGAATTTTTATTTTTAGGAGATTGGGTTTTAGAAGTTAGGAAACTGCAGAATTTTTGAATTCTTGTTTTAGGAAGATAAAAAAACAATACAATTTCAGAACCCTGGTTCCCAAGAAAACCTACTGTTTGATCGCAAGAAATAAGGTTGCCCTCCAGTTCTTGGAGAAATATCATGGCAAATTATAAAAGCCAGTTAGCAAGAATAGTAAAGAATGAGCTGTCAATTCTTTAATTCAGATGATTGTTTAGAACATGTTTGCCATTTTGCCAATTTTTTTACTCTTTAGTCGTGAATTATAGTGGATGGATATGTCACAGCTAACCTATTGGAATAACAATCAATGCGATCAAACCTGTGTGGTTTAATACTAGATGATACAAACATGTTCTTATACATATTTCCCTATGCTGCTTTTCTACAAGGAATTGATGTTGAAGAAGACCTCAACCTGCGAATTATTAATGAAGTCACATACCTTAGTTTATGAAGGTGCTACAANGGGATCGCAAGGAGCCGGTGAGGGGCGAATCGAGCAGCGGAGGCGAGAAGACGAGTGGGGTTCTTCGACGCAGAGTTGGTTTCTGTCAAGAGAGGGAGGCAAGCGCCGTGGGCTGTTTGGCATGAGGAGACGAGAGGCGAGCGGCTTCGATTCGGAGAGGAGTGCGGGGGTTCTGGTCGCAGAGAGGAGGCGAATCTCGTCGTGAGAGGGAGAAGGAGTCAAGAGAGATCGAATTCGGGGGAGCTACGACTGTCGAACCAGGGCAAGCGGTGCAGAGGGAGGCGAGATTTATCTCAAGAGAGGAAACTGCGAGGTTTATCTCGAGCGAGGAAGATGCGAGGGAAGGCTTTCGGTGTCTTCTTCGTGAGGAAGGCGAATGACTCGAGCAGACTTCGGTGCAAAGGGGAGAAGCCAAAATTCGGTGCCGGGGAGGAGTGTCGAATGCTATTTTAGAATTTTGCAATGTGTTCGTTACAGGGCGGGGAAATCAATACCTTCCATTCATGCAGCGAGTTTAATTAGAATATAATAATGTCTACTTAAATTTAATTAAGAGGAATTTAGGCGGGATAATTTAAAATTTAAAATTTCAAATATAAATTGGGTTATCAGCCTGACCCGATACAATTGGGCTATGTATAGCCCGAATCGAGCCTGGGCTGAGCCTAAACTCGTTTCTTTTAATTAAATTTAATATGCATCATTTTCGTATCATTTGTGCTCGCGCGTAACTTTAGCAATATGGGTGTCCTTCCCGGCTAAAATTAACGTTCCAGACGAGACGACGCAGTCCGTTTTGTCATCCAGGGTCGTCCAGACAAGTTCGTCGACGGTTAGGCCAAAAATTTGTCAACTTCGTGCGTGGTGTAGTGAATGCGTTGCTGAGTCACAGAAGGTTCACCTAAGACCGTCTGATCCTGTAGGAACTCATATTCGTGCCCTATACATGTTGGTCCTTAGCCCTTGCAACTGGAAGTTGAGTGCTTGGAACCACTCATGCGAGTTCTTCACAAAATAAGTCAAGAAGTGGTTTGAAGTTCGACGGGAGGTGAGCTCCATTATTAGTCTACTAAGGTGGTCAACAAGGAATTTCTAAGGCTTGATTTTGGGTTCTGGGAGTAGGAAACTAAAACCTCACTGAAAATGAGGTCAACGCCCGCGTCTGTATTGATAGTGCTTATAAGAATGAGATGTTGTTTTTCAATGCTTTGATTTCCCTAGTTTTAGTTTAGTGCTAAGACTTGTGCTCAATATCAAGATCTGCTTTCTTATTGAAATCCAGTAGTTTACAGAATTTTGAATTTTTATTTTTAGGAGATTGGGTTTTAGAAGTTGGGAAACTGCAGAATTTTTGAATTCTTGTTTTAGGAAGATAAAAAAACAATACAATTTCAGAACCCTGGTTCCCAAGAAAACCTACTGTTTGATCGCAAGAAATAAGGTTGCCCTCCAGTTCTTGGAGAAATATCATGGCAAATTATAAAAGCCAGTTAACAAGAATAGTAAAGAATGAGCTATCAATTCTTTAATTCAGATGATTGTTTACAACATGTTTGCCATTTTGCCAATTTTTTTACTCTTTAGTCGTGAATTATAGTGGATGGATATGTCACAGCTAACCTATTGGAATAACAATCAATGCGATCAAACCTGTGTGGTTTAATACTAGATGATACAAACATGTTCTTATACATATTTCCCTATGCTGCTTTTCTACAAGGAATTGATGTTGAAGAAGACCTCAACCTGTGAATTGTTAATGAAGTCACATACCTTAGTTTATGAAGGTGCTACAGTCAACAATGGTTGTTTGATTAATGAGTGGGATGAATGCGTTGGAGAGACTTTGAGGGGCTCCAAGAATCACAAGAAACAATTTGATAATGAAAAATGAGCTCCTTTTCTCATTCCATCAAAGGCCTATAAATAGTCCTCAAAAGAAAACATGTAACTCAATTTCTGAATCATAATGTANGATTCGTGATCGGGCGCGACAGGCGGGAGCGGGATCGGAATCGGGCTCCAGCGCTTAACATAAAGTTGATGGCATTAAGGGAAGATAAAAATGACACTTCAAGAAATTATTAAATCAATCATGGAATAAATTAATTTCGAAGGTTATAATGAACTGTATAATAACGTATTTTATGGATTAATCCAAACAAAGACTTGGTAATTGTGAAGAATGCTTTAGATACAAATTAGATGACTATTGAGTTTATTTATGGGTAATATTGTTGTAATTAAATTTAGGGGAAATAAGTTTTTGTGTGATTGATGGAATATATGCGTAGAAAAATTATGTTATTTTGAGAGAATTAATTTTTTATTTTTTATTTTTTTGGCAGGAAGATTTACTGTGAGAGCTATTTTTGTGTTATGACAATGTGAAAGTTTAAATGACGGAGAAGATATTCATGATTTTTATTGATCTTGAGAAGACGTATGATCATGTGCTAAATGAATTGATAGTTTCTATTAAGATACAAGTATTTGTTAAAGGCATGTCAATTTTTATTAAAGATATGGCAACTTCATGATAGGGAATTGATTAGTGTTAGAATAGTTGCGAGGTGGACTAAAATTTCTAAGTATAGTTGGTTAACTTTAAGAATCAAAATTGATTCATGTTTTTTCGTATTGGTTTTGGAGTTATTTACAATGTTTATTATTAGTCAAGTGCTTTAGTGTATTTTTTGTTTAGATGACATGGTTGTAGTTAGTGATAAATCCATTGAAATAAGTGAAAACATGAAGCAATGGAAAAAATATTCAAAAGAAAGAATTAGAATTAGTAGAATAAAAGACTGGCTATATTAAATGTATTTTTCGTTGGTGTGATGTTAATGGTTATCAATATTTTTTTTTAGAAAACAAGTGATACATATATGCGATAAGTTAACGGATTAAAAATTCATTTGTTGGTGCCTTGAACCTTGACAGTCTAAAAAATGCTGCAAGGTTTATACTTGATTAGAGCTACTGAAGCTTACTTCTTTTTCCAAGCTTTATGCCTTGAGTCGTTCGTGTAGCCTCCTTGATCAATTTATTTTTAAAAAAATTGTTACATTATATGATAATATAATATTACTGTATATTATGTCAAAGCATCTTAAATCCTATATACTCATGGTGGGGCATTATTTATTCGGGTTACATTGTTCTTGTTTTCTCTCGATCGTACAAGATGAGCTATAAGAGTAACCATATTCTCAGCCATAGCCGCAACACTCACCCTTCATCTTGATCATGTGAAAGCCATAGTAGTAGAGGAAGGGATCACATCGATCCTCATTTGTAGGTCCTTCGTTCTAATTGTGCTATAGCTAGAAAGCCATGTTTATCCCAACCACACAAGTGCAGATGACACAGGCTTTCTTTTTGATCCCAATAGCAGGATTGTGTTCCGCCGCCTGTTCATGGATAAACAAAAGTGTGGATTTAGTGACAGTAATAGAATCATATGATTTTTTGTTAATATTAGTGTTTTAATTGTTCAAAAGAAATCATATTTAACAAAAATCATATTGATTGATGAATTAAATATAATTTTATGAGTTTTTATTTCTTATTTATTCATGTATTTTTGTTTTGAGGCTTGCGCCTCTCATCTCTAAGGTAAAATGCCTCAATTCTCAATTTCAACTTTTAAACATTGGATAGGTTTAAGTGGTCTGGATCTATTATATGGAAGAATAAAGATAGATGCACATATAATTTTTTTTGTTTTCAAGCTGGATTGTTAAAATAGACAATTGATTCTGGAGTATTATGTAGTAAGAATATTTTATTGTAGGCTTAAATGTTAATTTTATAAAATTGTAATATTCTTCGTTTTTTGTATAGACCGGAGTGTTGGGCAGTAAAAAAGCTGTTGACATTTAATTTGAGCATTAAAGAGATGATAATGTTGAAATAGATGTGTAGTAGAATTAGGAGGGTAAGCTAATGAATGATTATACTAGAGTAGTTTGAGTGTTGTTTATGAAGAGAAGGTAATTGAAAGTGGGCTTCAGGATATGTATAGTGAAGGGTTCAATATTGTGCCTTTTAGATTAGTAGATAAAATATATGCTAAAGGTAATGAAGGAAAAAGAGTAGACCTATGTTTATAGGAATACAGGTTGCCCAAAACGATTTGCAAGAAGAAGTTCAACACCTTTCGGAACCCTCAACATGAACTAATGGCAGATGATGGTTTGTATGGTTGACGCCAACTAATCTTGATAATGCTAATGGTGTTGATTATGACTTTTTGTTGTTACAAATGTTTTAAATATTAAATCATAACTGTGATGTTTAACATGAATAATATTGGCGGTCATCCTGCTTTTTGCATAAAAGAACAAATGTTATGATTTTGCTCCACTGGCATGTCTTTGAAATGACAATGTTTATGCATGTTATTCATGTCAGTATTTGATGTTCTTTTCTTAGCAGTTACCGTTTAGGAGAGAGTTTTTCTTATACAATGGAAAAGTAAGTAATTTATGTTGAGAACATTGAATTGGATTAATCAAAAGTTATATTAATTTAAAGAAATTCAAATTATTTGCTATTTATGGGAATGCAACTGCTATCCTAAGTAATACCCATGTTTGCTGAAGATGAAAATTATTATGAAGTTAAATATATTCTTTTGACAGTAAATAAATTTGTTATTCATACATTAAATAAACTTCAATTAATCAGAGGTTTGTAATTCTATGCATTCCTGGATCAGTTAAATGTCTTTATATAGTTGCTTTGTTACTTTTTCTTTAGTATTGTAATGCAAGCGTTCGATTTAAAGATCAGCATTCATGGTTTGTGATAGAAATTTGGGAATTTTAGTGCCATTGGGATGAAGAATGTTTTTGAGGGAGTTGACTTCTATAACTCCTTCAAGAATTTCATGCCTGCAAATTTTAAGCATTTTAATAAACATTCAACTTTGCCTGTAATCACAAATTTATAAAATATGCGTCCATCCTTAAATAGAGGGAAAATTATATTTATTCTAATACCAGTTCATGAATTAAAGAAAAGATTAAAAAAACTTAATATGTATAGCTTTTTTGAATTATGCATTGGTAAATGTGCTAATATCAGCTTATTTTTCATAATATTTGTGAATATTCTCCATGGGATACTATATTATATTTTGTGTGCTTCAAATAAAAACTCTTCTCAAGGCGGGAGCAGTGAAACTACAATTGGATTTCTCGGTGAGATGGAATAGTTAGTGGCTGCTTTACCATACGATTTGACTTGAAATGTTATTTTATTTTTGTTGGGTCTCCAATTTGTAGTGGGCTTTTTATGAATTGTGAGCTGTGAAACATTTTAGCAACCGAGCTCAAGTTGAGTTTAAAAAATTGCTAATTTCTTCTAAATCAATGGCAATAGTCAAGAGTTTATCTTCAAGGAAAACTTATACATGAATTGTTTGTCAAGTAGAATATTCTTTAAAAGTAGATGAACATAGGTTCTTATGCATCGAGCTATGTAACATGTTAGGAAAGAAGCTCAAGTTGAACTAAAATTGCGATTATTTTCTTAATGGAAGGGATAATCCATGGGTTCTCTTTGATAAAAGCTTACACATGAATTGTTTTTGAAGTAAAAGAAATTTAAAAAAATAGATAAAAATAGCTTTCATATCATAATTAGACTCTGATGTACAATAGATATCCTAGCAAAATGCTATTTGCTGATATTGCTTTAGTTGTTGCTTTGTTATTATTTTATTTTATTTTTTAATTTTGCATGGATATAACCCGCGCCTGTATTGATAGTGCTTATAAGAATGAGATGTTGTTTTTCAATGCTTTGATTTCCCTAGTTTTAGTTTAGTTCTAAGACTTGGGCTCAATATCAAGATCTGCTTTCTTATTGAAATCCAGTAGTTTACAGAATTTTGAATTTTTATTTTTAGGAGATTGGGTTTTAGAAGTTAGGAAACTGCAGAATTTTTGAATTCTTGTTTTAGGAAGATAAGAAAACAATACAATTTCAGAACCCTGGTTCCTAAGAAAACCTACTGTTTGATCGCAAGAAATAAGGTTGCCCTCCAGTTCTTGGAGAAATATCATGGCAAATTATAAAAGCCAGTTAACAAGAATAGTAAAGAATAAGCTATCAATTCTTTAATTCAGATGATTGTTTACAACATGTTTTGCCAATTTTTGACTCTTTAGTCGTGAATTATAGTGGATGGATATGTCACAGCTAACCTATTAGAATAACAATCAATGCGATCAAACCTGTTGCAAACCTGTGTGGTTTAATACTTAGATGATACAAACATGTTCTTATACATATTTTCCTATGCTGCTTTTCTACAAGGAATTGATGTTGAAGAAGACCTCAACCCGTGAATTATTAATGAAGTCACATACCTTAGTTTATGAAGGTGCTACAATCAACAATGGCTGTTTGATGAATGAGTCGGGATGAATGTGTTGGAGAGACTTTGAGGAGCTATAAGAATCACAAGAAACAATTTGATAATGAAAAATGAGCTCCCTTTCTCATTCCAACAAAGGCCGATAAATAGGCCTACAATCAACAATGTTTGTTTGATTAATGAGTCGGGATGAATGCGTTGGAGAGACTTTGAGGAGCTCCAAGGCTCACAAGAAACAATTTGATGATGAAAAATGAGCTCCCTTTCTCATTCCATCAAAGGCTTGTAAGTAGTCCTCAAAACAAAACATGCAACGCAATTCCTGAATCCTAATGTACACATGAGATTTTTGGCTAATTACAGAAGACTGATTTGGGAGTAGTTTTAGGCTTTTCTAAAGCTCGAAAAATGACTGGGTAACTTAACATCATGTGAGGCTTCTAGGAATACCATGCAAGCAAGTGATTTGTTGGAAGAATTGTTGTGCTGTATGGACAAAGTCAATACTTTTTGCCAGCCACGAAGTTTGTCATTTTAAAATACCTGATGATGACAACCATTATACAGTCTACTCCCCTTGCATTTTTCAGCAAGCCCATAATAAAATTTGGAGTAAGGTCCTCCCAAATAGAAACAGGGACAAATAGTGGAATGTATTTGGGCGGTACCTTTATACATTGCTAACTGAACACTTGTCAACAAACTGGACGACATCTCTTCAAAGACGTGGCTAGAAGAAACATTCTTTAAAAAGAGCAAGTGTTTATTCAAGGGAATTGTGAGCTGCCAGCTTGCATGAATCAAATTCTTTTAATAAGTTGCTTACATAAAGAGATATCCCGAATGCGTAATTGATTTCCCTTAAATTAATAACCATGCCTATTAGAATAATTCTCAACCTGATGAGAATCATTGCAGTGATTTCATACTTATGAGAAGTCCATATCCAGCCTGTATAGCTCCTTAATATTTTCAAAACTCGTTAATTTGGTCTGCAGTTGGGTGAGAAGAGCAGAGCGATGGTTGAGAGCATCTGCTACTCGGTTTTGAGAATGTGACTTAGTGCGTTGTGGTTGTTGTGTAGTATAAAATCTGGGTTGGAGGAGAAATGTTCCTATTATTTAGTGCTCTAACACCTGCATACAATTCCTGTTGCATACCGTCTATTTTTGTTTTTTTGTCTTGTGTCAATTAAATTTTCACTGAAAGCATTTCTTAAGTTAGTTTAGCCTTTTTTCCTATAGTCGAAACATCCATGCCAAATTGAAACAGGTTGTCAAAATCAGGAATTGCCTAGACTGGTTCTATGCTCTGCACTGCTTTGATGGTGTTAAAACTGTTTTGCTGCTCTTTTAACCTATCTGAATGTTTCAAAATTTAAACAATTGGATACTAGTGTCACAATCATACTAAAACTAAAATGTTGGTAGAATTTAGCTTGCCCATGGAAGTTCCAGACCTCAGACAAGGATGAATGTGTCGACCAATTTTGAATGGCTTAGGCTTTGCGAGGGTACATTTGAATTTCAATTGTTGCAATGATAAAACCTAGAAAGTGGACATTTGATGCAAGTAGTTCACCTTTGTTCAAATTAAGATGAAGTTTGTGTTTTCTTACGGCTTAAAAATGTTGGTCAACTGATGTACATGCTCAACAAAAATCAACACCATAAACCAATATATTATCAAAGTATAACACTAAACTGTTTCAGAAATGACTTTAGTATCCCATTCATGAGCCTCATAAAATTACTTTGTGTATTATATAAGTCAATAGACATAACTTTTCATCCATATAAACATTTTCGAATTTTGAAAGTTGTCTTCCATTCATCACCAAATCTAATGCATGTTTAATGGCAGTACCCACTTTGCAAGTTAAATTTAGAGAATACCATGTCTCCAGAAAGCTTGTCTAACATTTCTTCTAGCCTTGGCAAGAAATGGTAATCTTGTTGATAACCCTCCTGTTAATACACACGTGGCAACTACTATCTTTTCGTGTACAAGAAGTGCTGAAACCATTCAGGGACTTAGACTATGCTAGAGCAATTGTTTTTCTAATAAGTCGACGATTTCCTGCAGGATTTGATGCTTCTTGGGCTCATTCGGTAGTGTGGTATGTTAGGTAGTGTTGCATCTGAAATGAGATTAATTTGGTGTTGAATGGCACGAAGAGGAGGCAGTTTTGTAGACTGTTCGGCTGAGCTAAGTTCTTTACATCGTTATATTAACCATTGAACAGTCACGGGTAAGGACCATCATCTATTTTTTTGTTGGATTCTGAAATAAGTATAACAAAGAAAGTTGTGGACTCTTGAAAAGCATCGAGTAAAGAAAGTGCTGAAACCATTCAGGGACTTAGACTATGCTAANAACTGTTTTGCTGCTCTTTTACCTTATCTGAATGTTTCAAAATTTAAACAATTGGATACAGGTGTCATAATCGCACTAAAACTTCTTATAAAATGTTGGTAGAATTTAGCTAGCCCATGGAAGTTCCAGACCTCAGAGAAGGATGATGGTGTCTACCAATTTTGAATGGCTTAGACTTTGCGAGGGTACATTTGAATTTCAATTGTTGCATTGATAAACCTAGAAAGTGGACATTTGATGCAAGTAGTTCACCTTTGTTCAAATTAAGATGAAGTTTGTGGTTTCTTTGGGCTTAAAAATGTTGGCAACTGATGTACATGCTCAACAAAAATCAACACCATAAACCAATATATTATCAAAGTATAATACAAAACTGTCTCAGAAATGACTTTAGTATCTCATTCACGAGCCTCATAAAAGTATTTGGTGTATTATATAAGTCAAAAGGCATAACTTTTCATCCATATAAACATTTTCGAATCTTGAAAGTCGTCTTCCATTCATTACCAAATCTAATGCATGTCTAATGGCAGTACCCACTTTGCAAGTTAAATTTAGAGAATACCATGTCTCCATAAAGCTTGTCTAACATTTCCTCTAGCCTTGGCAAGAAATAGTAATCTTGTTGATAACCCTCCCGTTAATACACACGTGTCAACTACTATCTTTTCGTGTACAAGAAGTGCTGAAACCATTCAGGGACTTAAACTATGCTAGAGCAATTGTTTTTCTAAGAAGTTAACGATTTCCTGCAGGATTTGATGCTTCTTGGGTTCATTCGGTAATGTGGTATGTTAGGTAGTGTTGCATCTGAAATGAGATTAATTTGGTGTTTAATGGCACGAAGAGGAGGCAGTTTTGTAGACAGTTCAGCTGAGCTAAGTTCTTTACATCGTTATATTAACCATTGAACAGTCACGGATAAGGACCACATCTATTTCTTTGTTGGATTCTGAAATAAGTATAACAAAGAAAGTTGTGGACTCTTGAAAAGCATCGAGTAAAGTAGCCTAATAACCATGCATAGGTTGGGCTTGCTGCCTGAAATCTTTTCAAGTTTATGTGTTACCCCGAGCAACATATTGAGTCATGCCTTTCCATTCAAAAGAGTACACATTTGCCCAAATTGTCACGGTCAGCCCAATATCAGATGACACACGTTCATATCCAAAACTTTGCAAAACACCTCAAATATAAAATGTTTGCCAATAAGAAAGTTGATGCGACACACTTTTTAGACAATTATGTCTATTCCCTTTTTTCAAACCCAACTGATTTCGCAGGGTTGTGCGTGTTTGGTTACATTGAGATAGAAGGTCTGACCAACTGATTTATTAGAACTTATGTTCTCAGAGCAACCATTATCAATAAACAAGTCATATACTTTTCCACTGATAGTGCATCTCGTACGGAATATGACACGNAAAGTTGTGGACTCTTGAAAAGCATCGAGTAAAGTAGCCTAATAACCATGCATAGGTTGGGCTTGCTGCCTGCAAGCTTTTCAAGTTTGTGTTACCCCGAGCAACATATTGAATCATGCCTTTCCATTCAAAAGAGTACACATTTGCCCAAATTGTCACGGTCAGCCCAATATCAGATGACACACGTTCATATCCAAAACTTTGCAAAACACCTCAAATATAAAATGCTTGCCAATAAGAAAGTTGATGCGACACACTTTTTAAACAAATATATATATTCCCTTTTTTCAAACCCAACTGATTTCGTAGGGTTGTGCGTGTTTGGTTACATTGAGATAGAAGGTCTGACCAACTGATTTATTAGAACTTATGTTCTCAGAGCAACCATTATCAATAAGCAAGTCATATACTTTTCCACTGATAGTGCATCTCGAATGGAATATGACACAATTCTAGTATGCTGTAATTTTCTGCAGTGCTGTGAGTAGTTTATCTAGAACACACGCAAGTGCTTACCCTTCATCCCTAACCAATTCTTCCACTTCAGATGCCTCTGTCGCTTTCTTTTTGTTTTGCCCCTCCTCCCTGAATTCACTTTCTAAAAATTAAATTTGCTGGAACTAAGGACATTTGCTTGATTTATGATACGGCTGAATACAACAAAGAAAACTTCAAATTGGATGGTCTGGGGTACAGATTTTCTTTTTGTGTTATTTGATCGAGTGCTTAGTCTTGAAAAGCNAAGGACATTTGCTTGATTTATGATACGGCTGAATACAACAAAGAAAACTTCAAATTGGATGGTCTGGGGTACGGATTTTCTTTTTGTGTTATTTGATCGAGTGCTTAGTCTTGAAAAGCCCCTTATTCATTTACTGCAGAGACGGTATTAACTGTGGTTTGGGACTAAAGAGAGTTCACCATAGGAGTTGCAGTTCCTGTCAGTTGCTGGCTTCAAAGTTTTTGAAGACAGCGGAAAGACCCACTTATGGCATTCCTGTTAAGTTACATCTCAGTTTTATAAGTTTCACTACTTGGGATGATGACCATATCAAGCTTAATTCTAATGTGTTCTCAATAGCACCTTAAATTCTAATATAAAGTCTATTATAGCATTTGACCAATTTTGATTACTTGACTCATTGTGATTGTTTCATGCCCTGAGGCAATAGAACTCTTAATTGTACTCATTTCTGGATTCGAGTCTTTGCGCACATTGTTGATATTTCCTATATAGCATCTACTCAAAGTCTGTGGGTTGGAAATGCCTTCTCAAAAATTGTTTCATTCTGAACCAATCATGGATTGAACCCTTTCTTTTCTGCCTTTGCATTTATTGAGCTGCAACCACCATGTTGTGCTCTTATTTTTAATCGATAGGCTGCATATTTAACTTGTTTCTCTAGCGAAATTTTTGTATTCTCTTAAGAAGGTTTTTACTGCTTGTTACTAATGTAAATAATTTTCAGTGAGTAGATGTTCATTGAAAAGCGTATATCCAACTTGACAAGGTACACACTGTGATTTCGATCACGAATAACATACCTTCTAGTAGCTATAAATTCTGCTCGACCATTGTCGATTTTTGTTGGATTTAGACAAATTAAATTGCATCTTTTTTATACATTCTGAATTATCTAAGGGTTCAACCAAAAAAATGTGGCGCTGAGATATCCTGTAGGAATGAAGCGGGGAGCGGGCATGACTGCCAAACTTCTCAATTTCATTGTTGGATTAATTTGATTTTTTCTATTTGATGGCTTGAATCTCACGCAGCAATTCCAAGGATAGTTTAGGAATTCGGTGGTGAGGTTTTCCACTCCCCTAGTGAGATTATTTTGTGAAACCCATAAGACATCCAAATTTTGATTGCTGTCGATGGCTGGACGTTTTCTTTCTCCATGGTTTTCTATCTATGGGCTATAATACCACTATAATGCGGAAACTTTGTGAAGAGAACTACAAAAAAAAGCANAGTTTAGGAATTCGGTGGTGAGGTTTTCCACTCCCCTAGTGAGATTATTTTGTGAAACCCATAAGACATCCAGATTTTGATTGCTGTCGATGGCTGGACGTTTCCTTTCTCCATGGTTTTCTATCTATGGGCTATAATATCACTATAATGCGGAAACTTTGTGAAGAGAACTACAAAAAAAAGCGAAGAGAGAAAATATAAACAGACAAAATTTTTATTATGTAGTATTTCTTGTTTCTCTCGCCAAATTGATAGTCTTCTCTTATTCTGTGTATGTGTATTTGTATGCTNAAAATATAAACAGACAAAATTTTTATTATGTAGTATTTCTTGTTTCTCTCGCCAAATTGATAGTCTTCTCTTTTTCTTTGTGTGTGTATTTGTATGCGTGTGCGCACACACACACTTTGCTAATAATTAAACAGAACAAGTAATGGTAGTACTATTAGAGAAAATGTAAAATGTTGTGAACAGAGAAATGTGGCTAATATTAGAGAAAATAATGTGTGCTGATGAGATAGGTGCGGATTAGGTGTAGATTGGTAGTATTCTACATAATATCATCACAATACCTCCAATCCGCACCTATGATGTCCTGACACAATATTTTCTTCTAATACTATTATGACAATGAGTGATGATATCATGTTGATTAGGTTTAATTAAGTACCAACACCGCGTCACTCACCCAAAATTTGCTGAAAGTAGCATCCAAATAACACAGATAAGGCCTCGAAGGTTAATCATATTGAATGCTAAGCACAA
>JXCR01061816.1:161726-174237 GCA_002079205.1 Phalaenopsis hybrid cultivar | reverse complement strand
GTTAAGTGTTGATAATAGCTTTTTGGGGAAGCTTTCTCCTTTTATGAGCGTTAGATTTGAATTTCTTAGTAACCTGTTTTTGTTTCCTTCTCTACATTATGATTAATGAAAATAATGTGGAATGATTATGAAATAAAAAAGGGCTAGGTCAAAGGTTAAACGGATAAAGTTGTATAAGAAGATTTTGGCTAAATATCTTTATTTTCTGATGCAGTTTTTATTAGGAATGAATATTTATTAAGCATGAATAATTTAAGTTTTGTCCATTTGATTAAAAGTTTTTTGAGCTAACATAAGGTTTACCATTTTGCTGTCATTGAGCCACCGCTACTGTACACGGCTGTTTTACTTCAGTTCTTGTATATTATGCTGCATCAAGTTTTAATTAGGCGTAAAATAAGCATATTTTTTCCTGACTGTAGAACGNTGAAGTTGGGGCCGTGTCTCCTACATTTTAGGATGCTTGTGGTTTGAGGATTCAGTCTGTATTTTCAAAGATCTATCTGTTCGGTATGTTTTTTTTTAGATATTTTGCGATTGCTTCAATGGCTTGCTGGAGCATTTTAGCTTACTGCTTGCTATGATCTATGTTTTTCGCCCCCCCTTGGAGAAATTTACAGCACCATTACTTATTATATATTCATTTATCTCATGCATAAATTTTAATATATTTATAATAAATTCAAATTTTAAACATTACTTTTTACTGTTAATAACAATTTTTTTAAATAAATATTTTTATATTAAAATATTGTTCTTTTAATGCCGTTGCGGGAAGGTTCTTTATGTAAATATGTTTTTTTTTTCTTGTTTTCTATGTTTGAAAGATTTAATAAGCAGAAAATTCTGAAAACTCCTTTAAATCTTTTTTCTTCAAAGTTGTTTTTCTTTTATTTATTTATGTTGTTTCTTAAGAAACTGGTAGTTTTATGAAAATATAACTTGAATTTTTTTAAATTATTTGGGGACTTGTCAATTCTGAGGAAGGGATTTTTTAGTGTCGGAGGAAGGGATATTATTAATTTGACTCATTCATGATAGTAGATTTATCTATGGCTCTTACCAGAAGCAACTCAATCTTTATTGAACTATCTAAAGTTTAATGTTATCGCCTTTATATAAGTTGCGAAAATAAACTCTATATAATTAATCCTGGCAGTTTCTTCATTGGGGTTTTTGTAAATTTTCGTACGATTTTTTTTAGGAGCAAGTATATAATTACAAGAACAAAGCGTTAACGGCCAATCAAAGCTACATTTAGAAGCAATTACAAAGCGAGCAACATTCATTGTACCCTCTTATATTTGACTCCCTCAAAACCATAGAAAACTACAATCGCAGAAAAGAATAACATGATATTCTACTGTTGGGCCATATAGTTTTTGACAGAATATGACATTCAACATTCCATTGCCCAAGTCCGCTCCACCTTCCACACCTTCCTTCGTTATGTACAAAAGTAACTCTTGACTCAGATAACCAGCTGGCAAAAAAGACATGTCCTGTCAGGTTTTCAGTCTAGTCGAGCCTTTTAAGTAGGCAGGGTATTTTACTGATCTATCTGAGAACAAAAGAATTGATTATTTATTTATTCACAAANTATTGACTCAGGTAACCAGCTGGAAAAAAAAAAGAAATGTCCTGTCAGGTTTTCAGTCTAGTCGAGCTTTTTTTTAAGCAGGCAGGGAATTTTACAGATCTATCTGAGAACCAAAGAAATGATTATTTATTAATTCACAAGCCTCAGAAATTAAGTCTGCGTCATCGTCATTGCATTTGAGTTAAGCTAAAGCAAGAATAATATGGCAATCAAATGAATACTTTTCCTAAAGCATAATCATGAATAGGTTAAGAAAATTTTCNTCACAAACCTCAGAAATTAAGTCTGCGTCATCGTCATTGCATTTGAGTTAAGCTAAAGCAAGAATAATATGGTAATCAAATGAATACTTTTCCTAAAGCATAATCATGAATAGGTTAAGAAATTTTTTAAGTTTCCAACTTTAGAGGTAGTGCACATAATGCCCTATAATTGAAAACTCAGATAAAGTGTTGCCTTTTTGTGACCTTTGAACGCCCAAATATGCTCTCTCCATCTGCCATTATAGTGGGGGGAGGGACCGAATAGATAGAGCAGCTACGGCTTTTCTACTGACAAAAGTCTTCGACGAAAAGCTATTTAGCAAAGAACCAATAGCTTTCTATACCTGGCTNTAGAGAGAGCAGCTACGGCTTTTCTACTGACAAAAGTCTTCGACGAAAAGCTATTTAGCAAAGAACCAATAGTTTTCCATACATGGCTGAAAAGAAATGCTTCATTTTACTATCATGATGTGCCAAGCATTCTTACCATGTCCCAAAAAGAATTCATAACATTTGAAGGAATAAAAGCATGNATACCTGGCTGAAAAGAAATGCTTCCTTTTACTATCAATGATGTGCCAAGAATTCTTACCATGTCCCAAAAAGAATTCATAACATTTGAAGGAATAAAAGCATAGAAAGAGAAAATTTAACTTAGCAAGCACGGAAAACTTCATGCACAGGATGGACTATTTCTTTTCTTTTTCTTTTTTTTTTCTTTTTTTTTATTTTTGGTTAAGAAACTGTTGACTTTGGTTTAGAAATAATTAGGGCGAGTACATCACAGGATTTGCACCTCACATAAAAAAGAAAGACTTCACAATCCAGATAAGATTAACATTATTTTGCCNAAGAAACTGTTGACTTTGGTTTAGAAATAATTAGGGCGAGTACATCACAGGATTTGCACCTCACATAAAAAACAAAGGCTTCACAATCCAGATAAGATTAACATTATTTTGCGTATATAGACTTCTTGGCCTTTCAACAAGACCTAAACATTCGATGGCACTGTAAGTTGCCTTTTGTAATTTCGATGAAAAGCTTCATTTATGTTTTAGCTCATCACTATATGAAAGGTATAGTTTTCATGTTTAGTTCGAAATTGAATCAAAATCGGCAAAAGCTAATCAATTTTGATCAACTTAACTTTGAAGCTAGCCGCAATTTTCAGTTTTCAGCCTATTTCAATTATTTTAATTCGAAGCTAAAGAAGGTAAACTGAAACTATTAAAATCATCACAAATATGAAAAGGACCTAATAAAACTGTATAAGAACTCGTCCCAAACAACAGAAACTCAAACCAACTATTAATAATACTCCACTGAGTATTTCGAACAAATATTATATNGAAGCTAAAGAAGGTAAACTGAAACTATTAAAATCATCACAAATATGAAAAGGACCTAATAAAACTGTATAAAAACTCGTCCCAAACAACAGAAACTCAAACCAACTATTGTTAATACTCCACTGAGTATTTCGAAAAAATATTATACCTATGATATACAATATATCAGAAAAAAAGAGAAGATTTACATACATATCATTCAATTCTTATGTTCATGCATATCTAACTAACACCTATACTTCAATTTTAACATATATGCCAAACTTATTTATGCAAGAAAAAGGTGCATTTCATTTTTTTTTTAATTACAAAAATGATTTATGATATCATATAAAAGATTTGGGCATTAGAAATGCAAAAATCAAAGTTTAGGTGTTAGATATGTAAATACACATTTATTCTAATATTTTAAAGTTCAAAATAAACTGAAGAAGAAAAAAATTGAGCCAGCGAGAAGCATTAACGTACTGGAATTAAAACAGCTTTTCAAATTAAATATGATCTATCAAAGAAAGCGTAGCATAATATATAGCACTAAATGCATAAACTTTATTAAAATAAAATAATAATAATAAAAATAATAATAGTTGAATCCTGATTTGAATAGAGTTCTCATCAACCTATCATTCATAACTGAACGCCCTAAAAATATGTGGCACAGAATTGGATCTAAACCAACAAACAAAGCTGGCCACATCCATAACTCCAATTCCCAGATTCAAAGATGGCTAAAGGTGGAACGTAAGATGACAATGACGTGGCTCGGTAGTGAGCCAAATGGGCGGCCCGAATTCCAAGACTTCACCACCACTTTACATGGCTGAAGCTGTCCATGCACCTTGGCCCAACTACACGCGTTTTATGATCCATGTCGTTCACTACTTCAATATGGAAAAATAATATATATACTAAATCAGAAAAATTGGTCCCCAACGCCACACAGAACATCGCTATACATTTACACCCACACACACACTCTCTCTCTCTCTCTCTGTCTCACTCCAAAACTTGTGGCTAAGAATTAATGGCAACAGACAGCTCACACGTAATGATGTGATGGGGCAATCCTATTAGCGGACCGAACGGCGTACGGCGGCACCGTCCCTTCCCATCCGGAGACGTCTTCCCTCTAGACTCCTCAATATTATTTATTATCCAACAAATTAAATAATAGGGAATATTGTCGGAAAATATTTCTATAACCCCTGTACGTTATCATGCTTATTAAATTATACAGTAAACAATGCTAATTTTACAAGNACTCCTCAATATTATTTATTATCCAACAAATTAAATAATAGGGAATATTGTCGGAAAATATTTCTATAACTCCTGTACGTTATCATGCTTATTAAATTCTACAATAAACAATACTAATTTTACAAACATTATTAATACATATCCTATTTGTATGAATCAGAAACTAAGAATCGAGAAATCTATGTATGATCATGCCTCAACAATCCTAAAATTATTATTCTTTGTTTCAAAATATCAAGAAAATCTTCGAACAAAGAAGCATAAAATTTAAAATAAAAAAATGGTATAGGCAGTTTGGTATGCAAAAAAAGTATGCCGAATAAGCCGCCCATAAGACGAGTTCTCTTGAATCAGTACACTTTTATTCCTAAAATATGGAATGATGAGATTTACTACTGACCTAGATCGGAGGGCTGCCGGAAGGGGAAGAGACAAGATCAGCGGCAGCAGAAGCTCGTCGGGTGGAGACACGGCTTTCGTTGCTAGTTGAGTCTGCAGACAACTGCGCATCCGATTGGAGAATGGCTCTCCGACGATCCTTTGAGGGGCAGAAGCAGGAGGCCGACGCGTGGGTAGCCTTTTCATCGGCGACAGATTGGGAAGAAAAGGGAGCCTGAATGGACAGATCTTGTCGGCTTCTCCGATGAAAGGGGCAAGTGCTTTCGTTCTGCACCCAAACATTTCCACTTCAGAAACTCTTCTCGTAATAGCAGTAATAGAGAATAAGAAGCGGTGCGAACAACAATCGAAGAAATTTTCACACAATCAANGACAGATCTTGTCGGCTTCTCCGATGAAAGGGGCAAGTGCTTTCGTTCTGCACCCAAAACATTTCCACTTCAAAAACTCTTCTCGTAATAGCAGTAATAGAGAATAAGAAGCGGTGCCAACAACAATCGAAGAAATTTTCACACAATCACNGACAGATCTTGTCGGCTTCTCCGATGAAAGGGGCAAGTGCTTTCGTTCTGCACCCAAAACATTTCCACTTCAGAAACTCTTCTCGTAATAACAGTAATAGAGAAGAAGAAGCGGTGTAAACAACAATCGAAGAAATTTTCACTCAATCACAGTTAATTTCCTCTACCTCTTCACCGATAACCGCGTTTTCCCTGACCCGCTTCAGGAAATTGCTGCTAGCCCTACCCGTAGATGGCGATGATGACTCCTCGCCGCTTGATGAACTCCCCGGCGGCGGTGGCGTAAGCCTCCACGGAACAACCTGGTAATCGTCCTGCTCCTCCTCTACAATACGGGAGTCGTCGTCTTGTTCTTCACCTGCTGGCGAGGCCTTGTCAATGGTTGTGCAGCGTTCACATGCCGAGATGATGGGGCTAAGCCGAGCTCCAGTAGCTCGCCAAGGTGTCTGCGCCTGACATCTCCGGCAGAGAAGCACCCTCGGATGGCGCTCAACCAGAAAATTAGCGCCGTGCACCTTTGCATCGCACTCCCAACACAAGCTCGCCTGATCCGATTCGCAGTACATCCTCGCTGACCGATCGCAGAGCTCGCACCTCTTCATTCCTCTCGGTCTCTCTATTTCCCTCTTCGATTACAATCCCTCTATTTCCTTGATTTCCCGCTGTCTGTTTGGGAAGAAAGGAGGAAGAAGGAATGGAACGGAAGGGGAGCAACTTGCTCCCCTTAAATTCCTGCAGNCGCCTGATCCGATTCGCAGTACATCCTCGCTGACCGATCGCAGAGCTCGCACCTCTTCATTCCTCTCGGTCTGTCTATTTCCCTCTTCGATTAGAACCACCCCTCTATTTTCTTGATTTCCCGCTGTCTGTTTGGGAAGAAAGGAGGAAGAAGAAGGAATGGAGCGGAAGCGGAGCAACTTGCTCCCCTTAAATTCCTGGATTTTTAGCATTCGAAATGACGGTATTAGCCCTGCACCGCCAGCATCCCCTCACCTGATATTCTTTATTGTATTTTATTTTATTTTTTATTTTCTTTATTTGAATAAATTTACTTATAAACCATTCAAAATCATAAATCTTTCCATTTAATGTGAATCGGTTGACTAAACTTTCAATTAAAAGATCATCAATGTCGTTTATTCATATAATTGAATGAAACAATGTTTTAATGACTTTCATATAAAGGAATCAATTTGAATTCATTTTTCTTGATGAATATATATATTCGCTTTTCAATAAACGTTTTCTAATATTAATTAAAATAATTTTTTTTTGCTTTTTTATTATGGTATTTTTTTTTTTGTAGTTCTCAAAATAATAATCTTATCTGATATTATATAAATATTAAGAAAATGCCAACTACAAAATTCTGACTTAAACTTGATACAACACCAACAAATTTTCATCATCCATCACAAATATTGAGACATGACACGGATCTCGATGTAACAATTTCAGCAGAAATATTGATTTCAGTAAATTTATACTCAAACTGATCGGCTCGATCAAACGTACCCAATGATATAAAAACTAGTGAAATCCGAATGAGATCAAGCCCGGATCAAATCATTAAACCACTTTTGAATGATTTTCGGAGGTATTTGAAATGTCAAACGGATGTCGAATCTAGCGAGTTTATAGTCGAATCGAGAGTCTCAACAAGACGAATCTAACGAGCTCAATATTGCTCAATTATGACATCTTTAGGCACTCAAATGTTCATCAAACGTCATGTGATTGAGGGAAGCTCTCAAGACCGTTCGATTAAAATGAGTCGTATTATTGTATTACTTACACCCAGAACACTATAAAAAAGAGCATCACTCCTCACATGAGGGGATGCTTGAGAGAAAACTTGAGGTTTTGAGAAGAAGTTCAAGTCCAACATCATCTCTGTCATCGCCGACCTCTGTCGACTACCGATGGCTACCGTCGACCACTATCGACCTTCGTTGACCACCACCGACCTCCTTTGACCACCTCCAAACTTTGTAGACCACCACCGGCCATCGTCAACCACCGTCGATCACCGCAGACCNATTCATATAATTGAATGAAACAATGTTTTAATGACTTTCATATAAAGGAATCAATTTGAATTCATTTTTCTTTATGAATATATCTATTCGCTTTTCAATAAACGTTTTCTAATATTATTTAAAATAATTTATTTTTGCTTTTTTATTATGGTAATTTTTTTTTCGTAGTTCTCAAAATAATAATCTTATCTGATATTATATAAATATTAAGAAAATGCTAACTATTCAATTTTAACTTAAACTTGATACAACACCAATAAATTTTCATTATCTATCACAAATCTCGAGGGATGACACGAATCTCGATGTAACATTTTGAGCAGAAATATTAATTTCAGTAAACTTATGCTTAAACTGACCGGCTCAATCAAACATACCCAATGATATAAAAATTAGTCAAATCTGAGTGAGTTCAAGCCCGGATCAAATCATTAAATCACTTTTGAAGGATTTTCGGAGGTATTTGAAAGGTCAAACGGATGTTGAATATAGTGATTTTACAGTCGAATCGAGAGTCCAACAAGACAAATCTAACGAGCTCAATATTGCTCAATTACGACATCTTTAAGGCACTTAAATGTCCATCAAACGTCATGTGATCGAGGGAAGCTCTCAGGACCGTTCCATTAAAATGGTTTGTATTCCTTCATTACTTGCACCCAAAACACTATCAAAAGAACATCACCACTCACATGAGGGAGAGGCTTGAGAGAGAACTTGAGGTTTTGAGAAGGAGTTCAAGTCCAACATCATCTCTGTCACCGCCGACCTCTGTCGACCACAGTTGGTTACCGTCGACCACCACCGACCTCCTTTGAGCAACGCCGACCTTTGTAGACCACCTTCGACCATCGTCAACCACCGTCGATCACCGCAGACCTCCGTCAATCTCCACCGACCTTCGACGGCCACCGCTGGCCATCGTCAAGCACTATCGATCACTGCTGACCTCCGTCAACCGTCATTAACTGCAGTCAACCACCACTGACCTCCGTTGACTATCATCAATTGTTGTTGACTACCGTCGTTCACCGCCGACCTCCGTCGGTCATCGCCGATTAGACGCCGTCAGTCGACGTTATAACTTGGAAAGTTAATAACTCTTTCTCATCTGTGGGACAGGGGTCTCTGCAATCATCACTCAATAGTGAATTTTCGCAATTGGGCCAGACCCCGTGGTTGATTTTCCACGTAAAAGTTTTTGTAGTCATCACTGCTTGTTTCTCTTTAATCTGTGTGAGTGTTGAATTATCGTACAATGTTAAGACAATAATCTGTTACTCTACTGTCACGAATTTTCCAGCACGCACCAAAACTTAATAAACGTAATAAATAAAGAAGAAAAAATAAAAAAGCTGAATAATTTACAAATTAAATTCGTCGAAATATAAATAAGAAAATAAATAAATCTGAACAATATGATATTCAGTCTGGCTCAAATTTATTCAATTGTTTAGGAATACTTGGGGGAATTCAATCATAAATGCACATAGAGTCGCGATTGACTTTATTCACTTCTGCCACGTGTCCGGTGAAGAGGGGAGAAGGGAAGGCGCATGTGGTTGGACCATTCTGTATCTGACCTGGCAAAATATGGTCCACCGTGGCAGCTTCATTTTCCCCCGGGCTAAGTTGCGAAACAGAAGTACAGAACATCTCAATTTATCGTTTTTTTTTTAAATTTTAATAATACTAAATTCTTAACATTGATTGGCCTCATAAAAATATATCCTTATAAAATTTCTCGTAATTTGGATTCTATTACNTCACTTCTGCCACGTGTCCGGTGGAGAGGGGAGAAGGGAAGGCGCATGTGGTTGGACCATTCTGTATCTGACCTGGCAAAATATGATCCACCGTGGCAGCTTGATTTCCCCCCCGGCCAAGTTGCGAAACAGAAGTACAGAACATCCCAATTTATCGTATATATTTTTTTTTAATTTAATAATACTAAATTCTTAACATTGATTGGCGTCATAAAAATATTTCCTTACAAAATTTCTCGTAATTTGGATTCTATTGGATATGACGCATTACAAACATTTGATTAAAGCTCATCAAAGTTCGGTCCCAAAATCTTACTGTATATGTATTTGTGCGTTGCGGGGTTTAGGGTTGGTTGGGTGGGTGTTAATGCACAATAATGAATTAGTATACCTAACATAGCAAAATATGGAGCAAATGTCTCTCAATTTTTTTATTAATCAAAGTACTTATTAATATAAGGAATAAGCTCTCATATTCATGAATGTTTCGACACCATGCATATAAATATTGTTGGAGCATCAACAAACATACTACACAATTTTAATCTTTTTAGATATTGAAGANGTGTTAATGCACAATAATGAATTAGTATACCTAACATAGCAAAATATGGAGCAAATGTCTCTCAATTTTTTTTTATTAATCAAAGTACTTATTATTATAAGGAATAAGCTCTCATATTCATGAATGTTTCGACACCATGCATATAAATATTGTGGGAGCATCAACAAACATACTACACAATTTTAATCTTTTTAGATATTGAAGGCCCACGCATTCATATTTACATATTTACATGCATATCACTCAAATCCTCAACATCACACCAAATTAAATTCACATTTTGGTGGGCAGGTTTATGACATAATGGTGCTATAAATGTAAATATCAAAATATAGGCGATATCTATGTAAATATATAAGAATTGTGGGGTACGAATAAGGCTGTAAATGAACCAATGCACTCGATGAACAACTCAACTCAATTGAGACTCATTCATGTTCTTTTATGATAGTAAACAAACAAGTTTTAATGTTTTTTTTTTAAGCTCAAAACTTTAATAAACTAAACACAAACATAATTAAACTTATTTATTTATCTTCATACTTTTAATTTTAATTAATTAATCATTTTATGAATACATAATACATATTTATTAATCATATAATTAATATTCATTCTACAACATTTTATATCTTCATTTTTTTTTTCATCTATTGATGACGATTGGATCATCTCTTTATAACCTAATGCCTTTAACTAATCTTTTCTATTAAAAGTTCTACCTTTTTCGCATTTTTTTCCCCATTCGTAGTTCGATGAATCGCCTTCTTCGGCAAATGATTTAAAAATAATATATTTATTATCAAAATATGCAAGAAGTTCTATTGTTATTGATGCGTGCTAGAAAATTCACGGCGGTAGAGTAACAGACTATCGTCTTAACGTTGTACGAAAGTTCAGCACACACACAGATGAAAAAGAAAACAAGCGGTGATGACTCCAGAAGTTTTTACGTGAAAAAACCATTAGAGAAAAACCACTGGGTCTGGCCNCGTCGACCGTCATCAACTGCAGTCGACCACCGATCGTCGGCGACCACCGTCGGCCATCGTCGAACACTGTCGAGCACTGCTGACCTACGTCAACCGTCACCAACTGCAGTCGACCACCGCTGACATTCGTCGACCACCGCTGACATTCGTCGACCATCACCGACCATCATCGATTGTCGTTGAATACTGTCGATCACCGCCGAACTCTGTCGGCCACCGCCGATTAGACGTCATCAGTCGACGTTATAACTTGAAAAACTAACATATACATATGCAATCATCAATCAATAGTATATTTTTGTAATTGAGCCAGACCCCGTAGTTGGTTTTCCACGTAAAAGTTTTTGGAGTCATCACTGTTTGTTTCTCTTTAATCTGTGTGAGTGTTGAATTCTCGTTCAATGTTAAAACGATAATATATTGTGGCGGATTTTCCAGCATGCACTAAAACTTAATAAACGTAATAAATGAAAAAGAAAAAATTAAAAATCTTAATAATTTCCAAATTAAATTCGTTGAAATATAAATAAGAAAATAAATATATCTGAACAATATGATATTCAGTCGGGCTCAAATTTATTCATTTGTTTAGGAATACTTGGGGGAATATAATCATAAATGCACAGATATATAATCCAAAGTTGCTCTAGAGTCGCAATAGGCTTTATTCACTTCTGCCACGTGTCCGGTGGAGAGGGGAGAAGGGAAGGCGCATGTGGTTGGACCATTCTGTATCTGACGTGGCAAATATATGGTCCACCGAGGCAGCTTGATTTCCCCCTGGCCAAGTTGCGAAACAGAAGTACAGAACATCTCAATTTATCGTTTTTTTTTTTTAAATTTAATAGAACTAAATTCTTAACATTGATTGGCCTCATAAAAATATTTCCTTACAAAAATTTCTCGTAATTTGGATTCTATTGCATATGACGCATTACAAACATTTGATTAAAGCTCATCAAAAGTTCGGTCCCAAAATCTTACTGTATATGTATCTGTGCGTTGCTTAGGTGGGTGTTAATGTACTATAATGAATTAGTATACCTAACATAGCAAAATATGGAGCAAATGTCTCTCAATTTTTTTATTTATCAAAGTACTTATTATTATAAGGAATAAGCTCTCATATTCATGAATGTTTCCACACCATGCATATAGATATTGTTGGAGCATCAACAAACATACTACACAATTTTAATCTTTTTAGATGTTGAAGACCTACGCATTCAAATTTACATATTTACATACATTTCACTCAAATACTCAACATCACACCAAATTATATCATTATAAATATATTTTTAAAACCAAAATTCACATTTTGGTGGGTAGGTTTATGCATTAATAGTGCTATAAATGTAAATATGGAAATATAGGTGATATTTATGTAAATATATAAGAATTGTGGGGTATGAATAGGGTTGTAAATGAGTCAATGCACTCGATGAACAACTCAGCTCAATTGAGACTCATTCATGTTCTTTTATAATAGTAAACAGAGACTCATTCATGTCATTTTATAATAGCAAACAAATAAACTTTAATATTTTTTTTAAAGCTCAAAACTTCAATAAACTAAACACGAACATAATTGAATTTATTTATTTATCTTCACAAGGAAACATATTTGTTGTTCAATAAGTAACTTTTTAAATACATAATTTTAAACTAGTTTCAATTTAAATATAATCCTGTCAGATTTGTAATATGTTTAATATTCCAATTGAGCAAAAAAAAAAAAAAAAAAAAAAAAA
>JXCR01061816.1:145390-161702 GCA_002079205.1 Phalaenopsis hybrid cultivar | reverse complement strand
AAAAAAAAAAAAAAAAAAAAAAAAAGTGTAATGCTCAATGTAGGCTTGATTCGACTCAAATTGGGTCAATGTTTATGTTATAATGTTGATCTCGTCGGCTCTAAAATTTCTATAAATTGTTTGAAATAAATTATTTTTAATGTGACTTTAGACATTCCTTTCTCAAAAGTTACCTTGAGATTTGTACCACTCCTTGATACTCGTGTTAATTGATAAAAATTTTTGATGGCATAGTAGTAGTCATACCTTCGCACTTTTACTATTAATTAATTAATCATTTTATGAATACGTAAAACCTATTTGTTAATCATATAATTCATACTAATTGTACAACATTATATATCCATTAGATCATCTCTTCATAACCTCAAGCCTTTAACTAATCTTTTCTATTAAATGTTCTGCAATATTGGCACTTTTTTTCCCATTCATAGTTCGATGAATCGCCTTCTCCCGCAAATGATTTAAAATTAATATATTTATTATCAAAATTTGCAAGAAGTTTTATTGTAATTAATTACAATAAACTGTTTAAATTAATAATAATTAATTAATTAACATTTTGGAGTTATGATGCTTGATCTGGATGTCTTTGCTTTTTCTCAATTATTTTTACAATTCATAAACGATTTTACATTATGAGTTATTTTGTACTACTGGTTTCTTTATATTTTTGTTTGCTATTGTTTTCATGTTTATTCTCTATCTTAGAATTAACTCTTGAAGACTATGTATATGTATACACAATGTAATATCATGTGGGCTAGTTCGTTTCCTTATATGATTAATTTAATTATTTGCATTTTTTAGATTTGTAAATTCAATTATAGAAAATTCTATATAAAATAATAGGTGCTAGTTCAAAATTTTAGTTTGTTTAAATGTTCATTTACTTGTCATAAAAAAATCAAGTTTAAGTATTGAAAAATTTAAACAAATCAAGCTCAAATGACATGTGAAAACTCAACAAGCTCAAGCCAAAAAAAAAAAACAAAAAACAGCTAAAAATTGTACCATGACAAGTCCAATCTATGATATAATCGACTCGATTACAATCCTAGACATGCATGCAAATTTCTGAATAATTTTTTCAGGAAAGCTTCTTATTTAAAGCTCCTCACTTGGCCTATCAAGCAATTCTACTCTCTCTCAAATGAGTTTCTCGAGCAAGCAACTTTTGAATTCATCTCTAGTGTTGCACTAAATATGATATTAAAATGGACAAATTGGATGACTCTCTTTTCCTCATCACTTGAATTGCTCGTCACCTGCCACAACCTCTTCTGACTTGATTTGAGCTTGTCTTGACATGAATTTGATCAATTTTAATATCATTAGGTCTGCCTCATCGAGCCAGTCAGTTTGATTGTAAGTTTGCTGAACTCAAAGATCTGAATTACTCCGGTTAATTTGAACATTCTTTGTTCAAAAGATTGTATCGACATCAATATCATATCTCGGGATTCACATTGGATAACGAATTTGCTGATAACATATGATTAACATAATTTTTTTAATTAGATAGCTGTCATACTATTTTAATTGCATATATTGGCACTTTCATATCCCTTGTATCTTTTTTTTAGCTCCACTGCACTTCTACAATTAATTGAATCACTATTTCAAAACCAAGCCATAGGGTTGTAAACGAGTCGAACACGAGCGAGCTCAGGTTCAGCTCATGTTCTGCTCGTTTATATTTCGAACACAAAAGATGCATTCGTGTTCTGGTTTAGGGTTCAATTCACCCCGCATGTAGGGTGAGGTACTCAAATAGTTAGGTGTATTAGGGTTNTATATATATATATATATATATATATATATATATATACACTAAATAATTCTTCTTAATTTTAAAATTAAAATAATTTCAAAAAAAAAAAACTATGCCTAAAAATTTCACCAACTCAAGTTGTGATAATTGTTAAACCTATACATAATCTTTTGAGAGCTCCTATTGGCCACAAATTCACTAAAGATTGGTCTTGGAACTCCTTGCCACGTGCTTGCCAAATTTACCTTAAATTTACTTCAAATTCAAGCTAAACTCAAGTCACCTTTGAAACCATTTTTGAGCTCATTTGAACCCATCAATTTCAAATGTATTTGGCTAACTTTTAAGCGACATTCTTTGTTGAACTTTCCCATTCATTTTCATCTTGTATCCAACTTATTTTGGAGCTTACTATAAGTTACATTGTTAGCCTTTCAAGCCACTCTAGAAGCTTCATCCAAAGAGATCAATAGTTGGTGTAACCTCCAAGCCACTTGGCATTCCTCTATTGGCTCCTTCCAAGCTTTCCCAACTGAATTGTAACTTCTCTAGCAGCTCACTTGAGCTAATTTGACCTAGCCCAAGTCAACTCCATAACTTCCAAAGCAAGCTACCCAACCCGAATACATTTGGCACCTATTGAATGGAAGCTCACCAAAGTTGACCATCTAACTTGACATTCCCTCATTGGTGAGCAAAATTTAACCCTTTCCGCATCATCAATCCTTACCCGAGCCAATAAATAGGCACAAATTCTCGGTCAAGGGGACACCACACCATTCCTTGGCGAAGCCCTGCCAATTTTACTCTTATTAACTTCTTCCTTGAAGCATTAGGATCACTCTCCCACTATTTCATCACCGCAAACCCTTGCTCCCACCATGAATCAAGCTTACCCAAACTAGGACACTATCAACTACTATTTTTCTCAACTCGATTCTTCAAACCAACATCCCCATTACCTTTCTTGAGTGAGAAAACTAGTTCTTGAATCTGTTGTACTCAGTGTGAAGCTGTCTAGTCTAGACGATTGCTCTCACAGAACTTTAAAATTTTATAGAGCTTTAAAAAGTCATAGGAAATTAAAGAAAAATGATAAAAAATACAAAGTAAAATGTGTTGGATTCAGAGAAATTAGCAGAATTTAATAAAAATAAAATCAAAGTGTGATAATATCAAATAAATTTTAATTAGTTTTTTATACCATTAAATCAACAATAATTCATTAAAAAATTGTAAAATAAATTAAAATGGGCTAAAACTGTGTCTGATTGATCTTCTTGATCATAAGATATCTCTGTAATTTTCTTAAGAATAGAGGAAATGTTTTAATGACTCAATTAAATTTGTTTAATGAAATTTTATTTACTGAAACAAATAATTCTAGAAATTAAAATAAAAATGAGAAAAATATGAAAACACTTAGAAAATTTGAAGTATCTTGATTCAATTGGATGATGACTTTAAATATTCTACATTATTTTTTTATCAAATTCACAATGGCTTGATTATGGCATGCATAAAGTCATCAGCTTCATTGTTCAAAAAATCACCTATACGCTTGATTTAAAAGTGAAAAAGAGAAAAAAAAAATGTTAACAAAATCAAACAACTTCTTAATTATTTCTTTTGGGAGGTTCTTTTGTACTTCACCTCGTCGTTTTGTACTTTAAACTCTTTTGTATTTTACTTTATTTATCACTTTTCTTTAATATATGTGACAATATCTTATTACACTTAATACTAATTAAAAGGGTTTCTGTGCTTATTTTTTAAAGTAATGAGAGCTGATCTGTAAATTAGGCAGATCATCAGCGCGTGTAATGACTGAAAATATATTGTGTCCGTATAATCGACGTGATACAGCTGGGCGGAGCAGGAGCTGAGACCTCTGTTGTGCACGTCCGTTGTTCCGACGTAGTTCGTGTCTGGTCTCTGGGCACAATATTTTCTCGTAATTAGGGCTGTCAAAACGGCTCGTTGTTTGCGAACAGCTCGCGTTCGGCTCGCTAAGAAGCACTTGTTCGGCTCGTTCGCTAAGNAAATTAAATTCACATTTTGGTGGGCAGGTTTATGACATAATGGTGCTATAAATGTAAATATCAAAATATAGGTGATATCTATGTAAATATATAAGAATTGTGGGGTACGAATACGGCTGTATATGAACCAATGCACTCGATGAACAACTCAGCTCAATTGAGACTCATTCATGTTCTTTTATAATAGTAAACAAACAAGCTTTAATATTTTTTTTAAAGTTCAAAACTTTAATAAACTAAACACAAACATAATTGAACTTATTTATTTATCATCACACTTTTAATTTTAATTAATTAATCATTTTATGAATACATAATACATATTTATTAATCATATAATTAATATTAATTCTACAACATTTTATATCTTCATTTTTTTTTCATCTATTGATGACGATTGGATCATCACTTTATAACCTAATGTCTTTAACTAATCTTTTCTATTAAATATTCTGCCTTTTTCGCATTTTTTTCCCATTCATAGTTCGATGAATCGCCTTCTTCGGCCAATGATTTAAAGTTAATACATTTATTATCAAAATATGCAAGAAGTTTTATTGTTATTGATGCGTTCTAGAAAATTCACGGCGGTAGAGTAACAGACTATCGTCTTAGCGTTGTACGAAAGTTTAGCACACACACAAATGAAAGAGAAAACAAGCGGTGATGACTCCATAAGTTTTTACGTGAAAAACCTGTTAGGGAAAAACCACTGGGTCTGGCTCAGTTGCGGAAATCCACTATTGATTGATGATTACAGAAATCTCTTGTCCTACAGACGAGAAATGATAACTATATTTTTTAGATTACAATGTCGACTGACGCCGTCTGGTTGGTGGTGATTGATAACGGTAGGTGGAGGTGGACGCCGGTCGGCGGTGGTCGTCTGAGGTCGACGGTGGTCGTCGGGGATCGACGGCGGTCGACGACGGCGGTCGACGACGGAGGTCGGTGGTGGTCGACGGTGGTCGATGAAGATTGATGAAGATGCTGAGCTGCAGCTTCTCCTCAAGACCTCAGGCTCTCTCTAGACTTCCTGCCCCATCAAGAGAGGGATGAAGTTCTATTTATAGTGTTATGGGTGCAATTAATGCAGAAATATAAACCATTTTGATCAGACAATCCAGAGAGCTTCTCTTGATTATACGACGTTTAATGGATATTTGAGTGCCTTAATGATGTCAGAATTGAGTGATCTTGAGCTCGTTGGATTCGTCTTGTCGGGCCACTCGATTTGAGTATAAACTTGTCATATTTGACAGACGTTTGATTTTTCAAATGTATTCATAAATCTTCTAACTATACTTTAATGACTTGATCTGGGATTGATTTGACTTGGATTAGGCTAGTTTTCATATCATTAAGTCCGTCTCATTGAACATGTCAATTTGACTATAAGTTTGCTGAAATCGGAGCTCTGGATGACTTTTTATCAAGATTTAAATGTTTCTTGCTTAAAATATCATCTTGAGATTCGTGTCATACCTTGAGATTCGTATTGGATGATGAAAATTTGTTGGTGGTATATCAATTATTAATTAGAATAAATTATTTAAATTAATAATAATTATTTAATTAATATTTTGGAGTTATGATGCTTGACTTGGATGTCTTCGATTTTTCTCAATTATTTTTAAAATTGATAAACAATTTTATATTATGAGTTATTTTGTACTACTAGTCTCTTTACATTTTTGTTTGCTATAGTTTTCATTTTTATTCTCTATCTTAGAATTAACTTGTGAGACTATATGTATATTTAAACACGATATAATATCATGTGGGCCAGTTCTTTTGCTTATATGATTAATTCAATTATTTACATTTTTTAGATTTGTTCTTTTATTTATAGAAATTTCTATATAAAAATCTAGATGTTCGTTCAAAATTTTAGTTTATTTAAATGCTCGTTTACTTGTCCTAAACAAATCAAGTTTTAAGTATTGAAAAATTTAAACAAATCAAGCTCAAATGACATGTGAAAACTTAACAAGCTCAAGCCAAAAAGGAACAACTTAAAATTTTATCATGTTATGTCCAATCTATGATATAATTGGCTCGATTACAATCCTAGACATGCATGCAAATTTCTGATTAATTTTTTCAGGAAAGCTTCTTATTTAAAGCTCTTCTCGCATTGCCTATCAAGCAATTCTACTCTCTCTCAAATGAGTCTCTCGTGCAAGCTAACTCTTGAATTCATCTCTAATGTTGCAGTAAATATGATATTAAAATGGAAAAATTGGACGACTCTGTTTTCCTCATCACTTGAATTGCTCGTCACCTGCTACAATCTCTTCTGACTTGATTTGAGCTTGTCTTGACTTGAATTTGATCAATTTTGATATCATTAAGTTCGCCTCATCAAGTCAGTCAGTTTGATTGTAAGTTTATTGAACTTGGAGCTCTGAATTACACCGATTAATTTGAACATTCTTTGCTCAAAAGATTTTATCGATATCCATATCATATCTCGAGATTCACATTGGATGACGAACTTGTTGACAACGTATGATTAACATAATTTTTTAATTAGATAGCTATCGAACTATTTTAATTGTATATATTGACACTTTCATATCCCTTGTATCTATTTTTTAGCTCCACTGCACTTCTACAATTAATTGAAGCACTATTTCAAAATCAAGTCATAGAGGTGTAAACGAACCGAACACGAGCGAGCCCAGGTTCAACTCATGTTCTGCTCGTTTATTTTTCGAACAAAAAAGATTTATTCGTGTTCGGTTTGTTTGCTTAGCGAGTCGAACACGAACTGTTTATGAACGAAAAATCGTTTTGATCTAATCACGTAGCCATAAGATGTTAAAGATCGGAGCAAGATTTAAAAATTATTGTTTATATTAAAATATCATTTAATCAAATTTAATAATTTTATTCTATTTTTTAATTAATACTTTTAATTGATTATAAATCTTTGTAGCTTTGTAGCTAATTNCGCCTACTTGCTTCTATATGTTGGTGACATATTGATTGCATCTCTCAGTTAGTTAGAGATTGATGAGATGAAGAAGCAATTGTCCGACCATTTTAAGATTTAGGAGTGAGATGAAGTTAACAGAAATATTGATATGAAAGTTATCAAAAACAAGACAACTAGAAAGCTTTGACTCTCATAAGGAGCATATATTCCAAAGGCGTCGTAGAAGTTTGGGATTGATGAGTTGAGCAAGGTGGTGAGTGTAAGCATTGTATCTCACCTTAGTTAAGTTCAGATTAGTGTTCTAAAGCTGATCATGAGAGAAAATATATGTGATTTATTCCTTACGCTGGTGTAGTGGACAATCTGATGTATGTCATCATTTGTACAAAAACATACTTTGCCAAGTGGTGATATTGTGAGTAGGCTCATGCGTGATCTAGAAAGGAGTCATTGATAGGATTTGAAGTGCATTCTAAGGCATATGAAAGATACAATTAATATTGTCTAGATGTTTGAAATGCAGTGATCCATTAATGATTTGTGTATAGGATATGCCAAGTCAGACTATGCAAGTGATATATATCGATGAATATTAATGACTGAATATGTATGCACATTGATAGGAGGTATAGTCAGTTAGAGATCAATTCTTCAACATATTTTTGCTTTGCCTTCTACAGAGGCTGTGTTCATCACAGTTACGGAGAAGATGAACGAATCGATTTGAAAGCATGATCTAATAAATTACTTGGGAGTTAATCAGGAGTTTCTGACAGCGTTCTAATATATTTAGAGTGTGATATTTTTTATCATATATTCAATTAATCATGTCTGTACCAAACACATTACTATAAGGTACCACTTTGTTTGAAAAGTAATTGATGATGACAATGTTATGTTGAATAATATAGATGTGAAGGAGAATTCAATGGGCATGCTCATAAAGGTACAACTAATCTAAAAGTTTACTTGAGAAGTTTGGTGAACATCCAAGCTTATCATTGATTGTCCATTTGAGCATTTAAAAGAACTACACGAGGCTTAATCTCTTTGAGAGGTTGGTACGTAGGCAACAATTTTTGTGCAGTCTTTGTGGTTTTGGAGCTCATTTGGTCATCTTCCATTTATCTAGAAGTGAGAGATGAGGTAGATATTGTTATATAAAGTATAATATCTAATGGTTGTAAATTAGAAAGTGTGTATATTAAAATGATGATATTATGTAGCATAATTTGAGAAGATCAAATTATATGATCTTTATTATATTATAAAACATAATTAAAAGAGATCTAATTATACGAACTTTTCTATATTTAAAATTTCATAATTTGTATGATCTAATACTCGCTTATTTATAGGATTGTGGAAGATTTAGTTTGTGTATTGACTTGTAACCTTAAGTTGGTCCCATTTTCCTTTCTCCGCACCTGTTGATGTTGGAATAACTTCTTCTAGTGGGCGTAGACAGATTTGCGTCGAACCACATAAGTCACACTGATTGTTTAGTTGTCACAACATATATATGCTTAAATTTTCATGATGCACAAAGATACTATTCTATAAAATTTTATAGCAAGCAATTAATTTAATTAATTTTTTTAATTTTTTTAATAAATCATGATAGATACTTAATCTTAATATATTATACTTAATTTATTAGTGCTTCAATTATTATATATAAATTCATTCTTTAATTAAATATTAACTAATCAATACTTATTCATGATAATTACATGAGTTGTAAGAATTTTGGATCAAGAAGCAATGATGTGGTTCTGCTTAAGAGAAGACTAATGTAATCAGAATTATACTGAGATGGATGAAATATATAAATATTTAAAAAAAAAAAACATTACATTTTTTCCAAAGTAAATTTAATAAATTTGAAAGTCATACTGATATTATGATTTAATGATTAATCAATTCTTGGTATTCATAAAAAAAATTGAAATATTATTAATTCAATTCAAATCTGATTTAATCCCCATTTACCCTATTTTCTTAAATTTTGAATCACTCTATCAAATTAATTTACTAATATATTATCTTAGAGTTAATTATCATGATTAAATACTAATATAATATGTATGATACTTGATAAATATTAAATATCCTACTTTTGAATATGAAACTGTCATGTTCACATGCACGAAATAAAACATAAAACTAGAGAAAAAAAGAGAGTGTGTTATCATCTCTCAAAAGAGCTCTTAAGGGTAGTGGGCAGCCTATGATTTAAATATTGCTTTTCAACTCTACACCTAGCCGATGTGGGACTTTTTGTCTGTGGCTTTCTCCACCACCCAATCATGTGATGCCCTCGTCACGGATCGACTCCACCGGGGGTCCCATTGGACCATGGAGAGTCCACATATATGGCAGGCAGTAATCTGCTCTGATACCACTTGTCACCTCCCAAAATGAGCTATTGGGGGTGGTGGACAACGCAGGACTTAAATACTGCTCCGATGTGGGACTTTTTTTTCCGTGACATTGTGCTCATTAAAAAAATTGTTTCTTTTATAGCTTAGTGACTGTAGAGATAACCTTTATATTTATAAGCAAAGGGTAAGAAGTTTATAATCACATGTTTAACCCTCCTTTTATTAGGGCATTACAAGTTATTTTAGGTTTAAGAAACTAAGTGAGTCCATGATTCGACTGCCCTATCATTCGGCTGGCTGAGATCAGTGTCCTTGGGTCGGCAAGGTCCATTCAGTCGACTTTGTTAAGTTGGGGTAGTTAGACGGCTCTAGTTGTCTTTCGTTCGTTCAAACTTCGCTCAATTGGCTTGGTCAATCGATCGGTCGACTACTTTGTTTCGACTATCGACTGTTGACCCCAAGGTAAGAAGCTCCTGTCTCCGGGATTAGACCAGGTAGGAGTGTTATGCAAGTGAGTATAAAAGTTAAAGGGTTGGATATGTGAATACAAAAGAATTATGTGGTATGAATTTAAATGCTCCATTATTTTTTTATTAACTCAAATCGATATTATTAATTCAAAAAATAAACATGCAAACCTTATACTAATATTTTATCAGTCATTCTAAAGCTAAACTTAGAAAATGTTGGCATAGTAATATAATTTCATCGTTTGTTTTGATGATGTAGAGAGAAAGTAAATCAATGTAGGCAAATATAATTACAAAGTCATGAGCCAAAAAAATTGTACTGTATTTACATCATAAAATATGTGCACATATTACAGTTAAAATCCGTAAAAAGAAAAGATAGATATAAAAAAAGGACTTCATAGTGCAAATTGGTGCAAAGTTTGAGAATGAAGCATTCATAGAGAAAATCAAAGCAAACCAAGACTAAGAATTTGTGCCTAAATTGGAACTGATCTCATCATTAACAACAAAAGATCTTAGCAATTTCCATCTTTTCATCGCTTTGACTTTATTGCAATTAATCTCGAGGAAAATGAAAAGAGTAAAATGATTGGCATTGCCACAAGAGAAGAGTACATTCTTTCATGCAACAAGTATAAACAAGAGTTTTCATTAACACAGAAAAATCATAGGGCTAGCTTTCATCCAGTATATGTAACATAAACAAAGGTAACAAATGAAATAATATAAGGAAACTAATATTTAGTTAAGAACTTTTGCAAATTTAACATACTCAAGTAGTTACATACTATTGACCTCATTTTTATGAGGTTTTTTTTTTCTCTAGAATTTAGGATCCAACCTTAGGATTTTCCTGGTAGCTCTCTTAGAAAAATAGTGTTGGAACCCATACAAATTAGAATTCAACCACTTATTGACTCTTTTTGGTTTCATATATTTATCTTTGAGTTCTAGAACATTAGTTAAGTTGATTGAGGACTAATCATTGAAGCTCAGGTTGAATTCCTATACCTTAGGAAATCTTTTGACCTTAGATATTTAAATCTTATAGTGGTTCTTTTCTTGGAAGAATTTACTCACTTTCACTCATTCTTGCATAACTCTTTTTTTAACTTTTGGAAAATTCATTTGATTATGATGTCCCCTTAGGTTAAAATGAAGATTTATCATTTTAAAAAAAGAAAAAAATAAATGTATGATAGTATATATATATATATATATATATCATTACAACTTTCACAAAACCTTAGGAAAAAAAAAACACTAAATAATTCTTCTTAATTTTAAAATTAAAATAATTTCAAAAAAAAAACTGCCCCTAAAAATTTCACCAACTCAAGTTGTGATAATTGTTAAACCTATACATAATCTTTTGAGATCTCCTATTGGCCACAAATTCACTTAAGTTTGGTCTTGGAACTCCTTGCCATATGCTTGCCAAATTTACCATAAATTTACTTCAAATTCAAGCTAAATTCAAGTCACCTTTGAAACCATTTTTTNCTATACATAATCTTTTGAGATCTCCTATTGGCCACAAATTCACTTAAGTTTGGTCTTGGAACTCCTTGCCATGTGCTTGCCAAATTTACCTTAAATTTACTTCAAATTCAAGCTAAATTCAAGTCACCTTTGAAACCATTTTTGAGCTCATTTGAACCCATCAATTTCATATGTATTTGGCTAACTTTTAAGCTACATTCTTTGTTGAACTTTCCCATTCATTTTCATCTTGTATCCAACTTATTTTGGAGCTTACTATAAGTTACATTGTTAACCTTTCAAGCCACTCTAGAAGCTTCATCCAAAGAGATCAATAGTTGGTGTAACCTCCCAGCCACTTGACATTCCTCTATTGGCTCCTTCCAAGCTTTCCCAACTGAATTGTAACTTCTCTAGCAGCTCACTTGAGCTAATTTGACCTAGCCCAAGTCAACTCCATAACTTCCAAAGCAAGCTACCCAACCCGAATACATTTGGCACCTATTGAATGGAAGCTCACCAAAGTTAACTATCTAACTTGGCATCCCTTCATTGATGAGCAAAATTTGACCCTTTCCACATCACCAATCCATGGCCAATTGATTGAGCTNATAACTTCCAAAGCAAGCTACCCAACCCGAATACATTTGGCACCTATTGAATGGAAGCTCACCAAAGTTAACCATCTAACTTGGCATCCCCTCATTGGTGAGCAAAATTTGACCCTTTCCACATCACCAATCCATGGCCAATTGATTGAGCCAACTAGCTTGCTAGCCTTAACCCTTACCCGAGCCTATAAATAGGCTCAAATTCTCGGTTAAGGGGACACCACACCATTCCTTGGCAAAGCCCTGCCAATTTTACTCTTATTAACTTCTTCCTTAAAGCATTAGGATCACTCTCCCACTATTTCATCACCTCAAACCCCTGCTCCCACCATGAATCAAGCTTACCCAAGCTAGTACACTATCAATTACTATTTTTCTCAACTCTATTCTACAAGCAACATCCTNAACTTCTTCCTTAAAGCATTAGGATCACTCTCCCACTATTTCATCACCTCAAACCCCTGCTCCCACCATGAAGCAAGCTTACCCAAACTAGGACACTATCAATTACTATTTTTCTCAACTCTATTCTACAAGCAACATCCCCATTACCTTTCTTGAGTGAGAAAACCAGTTCTTGAATCCGTTGTACTCAGTGTGAAGCTGTCTAGTCTAGATCATTGCTCTCACAAAATTTAAAAAATTTATAGAGCTTTAAGAAGTCATAGGAAATTAAAGAAAAATGATNCCATTACCTTTCTTGAGTGAGAAAACCAGTTCTTGAATCCGTTGTACTCAGTGTGAAGCTGTCTAGTCTAGACCATTGCTCTCACAGAATTTAAAAAATTTATAGAGATTTAAAAAGTCATAGGAAATTAAAGAAAAATGATAAAAAAAATACAAAGTAAAATGTGTTGGATTCAGGGAAATTAGCATAATTTAATAAAAATAAAATCAAAGTGTGATAATATCAAATAAAATTTAAATAGTTTTTTAAACCATTAAATCAACAATAATTCATNAAAGTGTGATAATATCAAATAAAATTTAAATAGTTTTTTAAACCATTAAATCAACAATAATTCATAAAAAAAATTTGTAAAATAAATCAAAATGGGCTAAAACTGTGTCTGATTGATCTTCTTGAACATAAGATATCTCTGTAATTTTCTTAAGGATAGAGGAAATGTTTTAATGACTCAATTGAATTCTTTTAATGAAATTTCATTTACTGAGACAAATAATTCTAGAAATTAAAATAAAAATGAGAAAAATATGAAAACACTTAGAAAATTTCAAATATCTTGTGACTAATCACCTCATTCAATTGGATGATGACTTTAAAATCTATATTATTTTTTATCAAATTCACAATGGCTTGATTGTGGCATGCATAAAGTCATCAGCTTCATTGTTCAAAAAAGCACCTATATGCTTGATTTAAAAGTGAAAAAAAGGAAAAAAAATGTTAACAAAATCAAACAACTTCTTAATTATTTCTTTTGGGAGGTTCTTTTGTACTTCACCTCATCGTTTTGTACTTTAAACTCTTTTGTATTTTAGGGTTATNGTTAACAAAATCAAACAACTTCTTAATTATTTCTTTTGGGAGGTTCTTTTGTACTTCACCTCGTCGTTTTGTGCTTTAAACTCTTTTGTATTTTACTTTAATTATCACTTTTCTTTAATATATGTGACAATATCTTATTACACTTAATACTAATTAAAGGGTTTTTGTGCTTATTTTTTAAGGTATTGAGAGCTGATGTGTAAATTAGGCAAATCATCGGCGCGTGTAATGACTGAAAATGTGTTGTGTACGTATAATGGACTTGATAGGAGCTCAGACCTCTATTATGCACGTTCGTTGGTCAGACGCAGTTCGTGTCCGATCTCTGAGCGCAATATTTTCTCGTAATTAGGGCTGTCAAAACGGCTCGTTGCTCGCGAACAGCTCGCGTTCGGCTCTCTAAGAAGCACTTGNATACTAATTAAAGGGTTTTTGTGCTTATTTTTTAAGGTATTGAGAGCTGATGTGTAAATTAGGCAAATCATCAGCGCGTGTAATGACTGAAGATATATTGTGTCCATATAATGGACGTGATACAGCTGAGCGGTGTTGTGCAAGTCCGTTGTTCGGACGCAGTTCGTGTACGGTCTTTGGGCACAATAGTTTCTCGTAATTAGGGCTGTCAAAANGAATAAATAGAAGCAAGCATGTTGACAACAAAGGCTGCCGTGTTCCTTTTCTAGCATGATTATTATTATTACACAAACACACTTTAATTTTTTTACTTTAAAAGGTTAAGTCAATTGAGATTCTTGCGTGGAAGAATCCAAAATTCATGGCTAGAGTGATAATTTAATGTCTCAGTATTGCACGAAGATTTAGCACACACATACCTGAAAAGGCAGCAAGAGACTATAAATTTTTACATGGAAGAATTCAAAAAAATAAAAAATCACTAGCACAATAAAAGCAATTCATTATATATATCTTGGTACAAAAGTACACCATCTTCTCACAACTAGAAGAGCGGTGTACTATTTTATATCATATACAATACTTGTTGATATATAACTTATAGAAAAATACAGATGTTAGAGAGAATCAAAATATTTTGACAACGATAGTTGTAAACAATGGTAGCTAGTGGCTAGTGGACGGTGTTGATAAGGCTAGTGTTGACGGCGATCGATAGTTATGGAGATCGGAAGATATTGTGGAGTATTCGGTATGAGTGTAAACATGTTACAACCTTATTTAGGTTACGACATTTGCAAGCAGAGTTTGCCGACAACAAAAGTTCGACAGGCCAAAATGTGCTTTAGAATTCCTCTTCTTACCCTCTTAGTCTTCTCACGAATAAATTCCCCAACCACCTTGTCGGTCAACCCAAATTAACTCACTTTTAACATCGAAATTCTGTGTTGAATGATAAAAAATTATTGATCAGAGATCATTTGAATTGAGATCCCATAATTAGATTTGGTATAGCTCTTGATTAGATCAAAATTTTTTTCATAAATTTATTTTCGTCAAATATGTCTTAACCAAAACAAATTTTCACGAAATTCTAATCTTAACAATATCTAATGGTTCTGATGGGCCTTAAATGGATCCAATTCATCAAAACACATTCCAATTTACCTTTCCAAAGACCGAACTGAATGGCTCCTGGCAGCCCATAACTGCAATATATTCACCAAGCAATTTTTAGATAATAGATGTTAACAAAAGTGGAAGATGTTAGAAGCTTAAATACTTCACCAACAGAAGATAAGATCAAATAAATAGTATAAAATATATACTCAAGACTATAAATGATGACTTGGAGCAAGCAGAAATCCCAAGATTTAATGTCCAAAGGATACAATCAATCCCTAAATCCTTATTTTCATTGGATTTTTAAGAAAATTTCTATTTCTACTTTCACTTTAAAGATTTTATAAACCGACTTCACTCAAATATTTTAATTTTAATCAACTTTAAAAAAAAAAAATTTATTACAACACTTAAACTTAAAATTTTAAAGGAAAAATTTTAATGTGCATTTTCAAGAAATTAACCTTCATCTAAAAAAAGGTCATAATTTCTTAAATTCATTTCATCTTTTAAACATACTTTTAAAAATGCTTTTCACTGCCTATCAATCTCAAGCATAATTTTTGCCATACAGAAATTAATTGCATGTGTTTTATAGGAAAGATCATTACTTCCGTTGCCCGGACGCCGAGCGGCTTTGTGTATCAAGGCTGTCGGCGTCCAGACGACGGACGTAATAATCTTTTATTTCTTAGACCTTTTGAGCCCCTTTATATCAATCTTAAACTTATTTCATTTTAATAAATACTTTGCTTTTCAACAAATTAATTAATGGAACATTTACATACATACCACCAAATTTTATGTATTAAAATATTTAATATCTAATTTTTTTTTTAATACTTATCCCACTTAGATCTTTCTTTCACATAAAAATACCACTATTTTAAGTTAAAAAAAGTGAAATACACATTTTTATGTATAGACAAGGTGACATATATGCAAAAAAAATAAAAAAATAAAAGGTGTTAGATAGGAAATACATAGGGATTAAATGGTATGTGTGTAAAACTTCTAAGAAAATTTTATCAGGGCTTTTGGCCAAATTTAGGCCAGGATGAGTCTCAAAGCTATTAACTTTCTTTTGGTTGAGTATATTATATGATAAATAAAATAAAATCAATAATGCACTGTTTTACTTGAGGACAAAGCCCAACTAATCCATTGCAAACGAGAATTACAAGTCATACATTTTCAAGAAGTAAAAAGAAAAAAAAAACGGAGTTTTGAAATATATAATTAAAACACAGAGTAATGTGAAGCATCATAGTCATCGACTAAGAAAGATTCCAATAGGTGGACATGTCAGGCTTCCTTTCGAACTTTTTCAGTTGCAGAGCAAGAACAAGTCCAGCGCAGATTAAAAGGAGATAGCCCCATGAGGCTTCTACGAAGGAGAGCTGGAGCTAGCACAGAACTGTTCAGCAACAACTAAACTGATGGAGCCAACGCAGGAAGGCGCACTGGAATTTGAAGACTTTCTTCCTTCAATGGCGGAGCGGCTTGGACCGGCCGGCCTCATCGATGAGCTCTGCAAAGGGTTTCGGCTTCTGGTGGAC
>JXCR01061816.1:105702-132444 GCA_002079205.1 Phalaenopsis hybrid cultivar | reverse complement strand
GGCTCGTTTTGGTTCGAAATACTACTAATCATATATATATATATATATATATATATAAGTATCTTTGATAAGTAGTATTTTTAAAAAAATTAATTGACTGCAAGGCTATAAAGATTTATAATCAATTATAAGCATTATTTAAGAAAATAGAATAAAAATTATTAAACTAGATTCAAATGATGTTTTAATATAAACACTAATTTTTAAATCTTGCCCCAATTCTTAACATCTTATTGCTATCTGATTAGGGCTGTCAAAACGACTCTTTGTTCGTGAACGGCTCGTGTTCGGCTCGCTAAGCAAACGAGCCGAACACGAACACACTTTTTGAGCTCGAAAAATAGTTGAGTCGAACACGAGCTGATCTTGGGCTCGCTCGTGTTCGGCTCGTTTACACCCCTACTCGTAATGACTCAATCCTTTTTCCCTCACATAGATGGAAGAAACGTGCACAAACCAGTCACTTAGTTTCGTGATATTATGACATTGTGCCTTATTTCTAAAACTTAAATTAAAATTCAGGGCTAATTCACCTAAGAAAATAATTGGGCATTTATATACATACAACCCAATTCCTATGTATTTATATATCTAACACCCTAATTTTACTTTTAGCATTTATGTCATCCAAATCTTAAATGCATGNAAATTCAGGGCTAATTCACCTAAGAAAATAATTGGGCATTTATATACATACAACCCAATTCCTATGTATTTACATATCTAACACCCTAATTTTACTTTTAGCATTTATGTCATCCAAATCTTAAATGTATATACATCAAAAGTTGACTGCATTTATTTTAAAGAGATCTAACAGTCAAGAAGGAAAGATTACAAGTAAAATTGGTCAAATGCCAAATATTAGCTCCGTCAAAAGTCATTTTAGACACCTGTGAAGCTGAATGATTCATAGTACTCCGTCTTTAACTCTTAACATATCTATCAAGGAGGTGAATTTTTTCTTAAGAAAATGCCAAATATTAGCTGATGTTTTCTGGACAACTTACCCATTCAATCCATCCAACTGCTTAAAAGCCTCTGATTTGAATGAAATGCTAATATTTTCCCGAGAGATTAATGCATATTAATACTTGTCCATATACAAATCAAGTCTGTGGAATGAATTTTGGATTAGTGTAGTTGGATGCATTTATAAATCCCATGAAAATTATTTGTTAACCAACAACTCAACATAAGAAATAATAAATGGTCGTGTAAGATCTGTGGAGGAATTAGTAGCAGTTTTTAGGAGACCGAAATCTGCAGCAGCACACTCTGACCGCTAATTTTTTATTTAATTATTAGTATGCATCAACTTCCCCCCTCCCCCCCCAAAAAAATAGTTATTTCTTGAAGCAGATAAGCATACAGAGAGAAAGATGTAGATAAATCCAAAGCTCTTAAGATTAGATTTGAAAGGATTATTTATATAGCAATTAATTAGGCATTCTTTAGTGCGGGTAAGATGAGCAAATATATAGTTTTAAATCCTCTGTAATTAAGAACATAATTATATTTTATGCTATCATTAATCAAAATTATTATTTGATTCATATATATATGCTGATCGCGTTTAACTCATTCAAAGTTAATGAGAATTGTTTAAGAAAAACAATAATATTAATTCCCATTATTCAAACTGAATTGGGTGCTGAGAGGAATAATTAAACCAATCACATCTGGTCATATTTGAGCGAATCACAGGCAGGATTTAAGATAAGATAAATAACTCATATTTTTTATGGTGCGAGTAAACGATTAGATTCCAGTTCTTTCAAAATTCCATCCTACGGTTCTCTTCCCTCAACTAAAGTACGTCTTATATTATAGTTATACAGACAAAATATAAAACACATAATTAAGTCGTGCTTAATAATGCACTACTAACTGTATTGTAGGTCTAAGAGTAATTAATCAAGCCTCACTATTTTCATGATAATTTGTTAGACTCATATCATGTGCTGGTCATCAGCCGAGTGGCTCATTAAAGCTCGATAAAGCTCATATTTGATTCAAATTCTAATAAGTTAAAGCATAGATACATGAATCATGAATAATTTTAAACACAAATATAATAAAAATAGAAAAAAAATTGAAGTAAGCTGAGCAAAAACAAACTTTTGGCTCGCACNATATATATATATATATATATATATATATATATATATATATATATATATATGTCATCTGTTCTCTTGCCTGAAAAATTTGTACTCTATTTTTTTCTAAGTTAAAAAAGTTATAACTTTTATAATATTTAGTGGTGAAATATTTAAATAGATAGGAGTTGGGGTGGTATATGTAAATGCCCCAAATAAAAATATGGCNGGCTACCTTCGGTGGTATATGTAAATGCCCCAAATAAAAATATGGCAGCTGACTTTTTCCTGTGTGGGGTAGAGAATTAAACTCTTCAGATTGAATATTTTATTCTATGCATGCTGTAATTAATTTTAACAAGTATTTAATGAAATTTTAGATTTAGAGAGTTGTGTTAATTGTGCCTCCACAATCATTTCCATCGAGATCTCCACATGTAAAATATGGCAGAACCGAGAGTTTACGTTACCCGCTCATTTAAAGAATATATGAAACATGTTTCTGGCACTGTAATTTATTAATTTCATGATGATTAACATTTTATTATCTTCAATTGTGAAATCACAAATTTATTATTATTTTTTTAAGAAAATAGAGCCTGAAAGATAGTATGCTTGATTGTAATCCATAATTTCATGATGAGAGATTATACCCTTAACTGTTATGCTGCACACAGATAAGTGAGTAGAAAATATTACGTCCGGATGTCTGTATATCTGGACTTTCATCCACTTGTGCTCGCGTCATCATACACTAATCATCTTTGCCTCTCTTGGACATAATATTTTTTCTTATGTGAGGCATAATTTTTTTTAATGCATTTAATAAATTTATGATAGTTTTTATAGATGATATATTTATATATACAAGCGTTAAAATATTAAAAAATATTTACTTAAACAAATGTAGAGAAAACTCAGGAAATAATTATAAGTTGGGCATCCCCACCCACCAGAGCCAACTGCCTCTTAACAACTACGAATCTTCTTTGTCTGTTCGTGCTTGATGCTTCTTGCTCCCCATCTCCATGATCGCCACTNTTATATAATCAGCCAGCCCAATTGGCATCCACACGTGTCGTGAATCTCCACCACAAGTTCACCGGTGGCCACTGCTATCGGATGTTGACGATTACTCATCAGTTCGTATAAACTAAAGGCATGTGGNATATATATATATATATATATATATATATATATATATATATATATATATATATATATGAAACGAGTGGCATGTATGTAGATCTTCCATCTTATTTTTATTTTTTATATAATCAGCCAGCCCAATTGGCATCCACACGTGTCGTGAATCTCCACCACAAGTTCACCGGTGGCCACAGCTATCGGATGTTGACGATTACTCATCAGTCCGTATAAACTAGAGGCATGTGGTGAAAGAGAACATCGGGCATTGGATCTCTCGAGTCCACGTCCCTACAGCGCACAACTTCCACGTCGGCTCCCAGATATTATGCGCTGGTGCTGAAAAACAAATTTCAAGCTAGTCGATGAGCTTACCTGCTGGGGAAAAAATTTGAGTGTGGTCACTACGTGTGATATTGGGATATATCGAGGGTAAAGGAGATTATATTCATGATATAAGCTCTTGTAACCTCCATGTAAATTCCTTATAACTTACGTGTAACCTCTTAATATATGATAACAGATGCGCGTAACTTATTTTAGGGTACAGATAGGTTACAGGAAGTTACAAGAGGTTATACCGCGAATGTAATCCCCTTGTATTCTCGGTATAACCTCAATATCGCTCGCAGCACTGCGTATGTCTATCACACCAAATTTTTCCCCTTGGATTGTGGAGGATGATAAAATGGTTTGATATTCACAAACAGCTTTTGTTTAACTCGTTAAGAAATTCATATTCAGCTCTTTTGCTGATATGAATAAAAATTTATTTATTAGTATTCAATTCATTTTAACTANGCCACGGTGGATCATATTTTGCCAGGTCAGATACAGAATGGTCCAACCACATGCGCCTTCACGAACAGACAACGAAGATTCGTAGTTGTTGTTAAGAGGCAGTTGGCTCTGGTGGGCGGGGATGCCCAACTTGTAATTATTTTCTGAGTTTTCTCTACATTTGTTTAAGTAAATATTTTTTTTATATTTTAACGCTTGTATATATAAATATATCATCTATAAAAACTATCAGAAATTTATTAAATGCATAAAAAAAAAATTATGCTTCACATAAGAAAAAATATTATGTCCAAGAAGGCAAAGATGGTTAGTGTATGATGACGCGGGCACAAGTGGATGAAAGTCCAGACGTACAGACATCCGGACGTAATATTTTCCACGCACTTATCTGTGTGCAGCATAACAATTAAGGGTATAATCTCCCATCTTAAAATTATGGATTTCAATGGAGCATATTTTCTTTCAGGCTCAATTTTCTTAAAAAAAATAGCAATAAATTTGTAATTTCACAACTGAAGATCATAAAATTTACATATACCACCCCAACTTCTATCTATTTAAATATTTGACAACTAAATATTACCAAAATTTACTTANGCACAACTTCCACGTCGGCTCCCAGATATTATACGCTCGTGCTGAAAAACAAATTTCGAGCTAGTCGATGGGGTTACCTGCTGGTGGCTTGTGGCGCTGATGAAATTGTTTGATATTCGCGAACAGTTTTCGTTTAGCTCGTTAAGAAATTTATATTCGGGTCTTTTGCTAATATGAATAAATATTTATTTATTTTTGTTCGATTCATTTTAACTCGAAATAATATTGATCAATTATATAAATGTATTGATTGAATGGCAAAAGGGTATTATAAGAGCGTCAGTCAACCCTAATACGGCTAACTATTTGAGTACCTTACCCTGCGCTCGGGAGAATCAAACTCTAAACCAGAAGGGACTTATAACGGACGAATCGATGNGCACAACTTCCACGTCGGCTCCCAGATATTATACGCTCGTGCTGAAAAACAAATTTCGAGCTAGTCGATGGGATTACCTGCTGGTGGCTTGTGGGGGGCTGATAAAATTGTTTGATATTCGCGAACAGTTTTTGTTTAGCTTGTTAAGAAATTTATGTTCGGTCCTTTTGCTGATATGAATAAATATTTATTTATTTCTGTTCGACTCATTTTAATTCGAAATAATATTGATCAATTATATATATGTATTGATTGAATGGCAAAAGGGTATTATAAGAGCGTCAGTCAACCCTAATACGTCTAACTATTTGAGTATCTTACCCTACACTCGGGGGAATCGAACTCTAAACCAGAAAGGACTTATAACGGACGAATCGATGCTCAACCAACTGAGCTAGGTACGCGTCATTACTAATCATATATATATATATATATATATACAAAGATTTATAATCAATTAAAAGTATTAATTAAAAAATAGAATAAAAATTATTAAATTAGATTAAATGATATTTTAATATAAACAATAATTTTTAAATTTTGCTCCGATCTTTAACATCTTATGGCTACGTGATTAGAGTTGTCAAAATGACTTTTCGTTCGTAAACAGTTAGTGTTCGACTCGCTAAGCAAACAAATCGAACACGAATAAATCTTTTGTGTTCGAAAAATAAATGAGCAGAACATGAGTTGAACCTGGGCTCGCACGTGTTCAGTTCGTTTACACCTCTATGGCTTGGTTTTGAAATAGTGCTTCAATTAATTGTAGAAGTGCAATGGAGCTAAAAAATAGATACAAGGGATATGAAAGTGTCAATATATATAATTAAAATAGTTCGATAGCTATCTAATTAAAAAATTATGTTAATCATACGTTATCAACAAGTTCGTCATCCAATGTGAATCTCGAGATATGATATGGATATCGATAAAATCTTTTGAGCAAAAAATGCTCAAATTAATCGGTGTAATTCAGAGCTCCGAGTTCAGCAAACTTACAATCAAACTGACTGACTCGATGAGGCGGACTTAATGATATCAAAATTGATCAAATTCAAGTCAAGACAAGCTCAAATCAAGTCAGAAGAGATTGTGGCAGGTGACGAGCAATTCAAGTGATGAGGAAAACAAAGTCATCCAATTTGTCCATTTTATTATCATATTTACTGCAACATTAGAGATGAATTCAAGAGTTAGCTTGCACGAGAGACTCATTTGAGAGAGTAGAATTGCTTGATAGGCCATGCGAGAAAAGGTTTAAATAAGAAGCTTTCTTGAAAAAATTATTCAGAAATTTGCATGCATGTCTAGGATTGTAATCGAGTCAATTATATCATAGATTGGATTTGGCATGGTAAAATTGTAAGTTGTTCCTTTTTGGCTTGAGTTTGTTGAGTTTTCACATGTCATTTGAGCTTGATTTGTTTAAATTTTTTAATACTTATACTTAATTTGTTTAGGACAAGTAAACGAGCATTTAAACAAACTAAAATTTTGAACGAACATCTATATTTTTATATAGAAATTTCTATAAATAAAAGAACAAATCTAAAAAATGTAAATAATTGAATTAATCATATAAACAAAAGAACTAGCCCACATGGTATTATATTGTGTTTAAATATATATATAGTCTCACAAGTTAATTCTAAGATAGAGAATAAAAATGAAAACTATAGCAAACAAAAATGTAAAGAGAGTAGTAGTACAAAATAACTCATAATGTAAAATCGTTTATCAATTTTAAAAATAATTGGGAAAAATCGAAGACATCCAAGTCAAGCATCATAACTCCAAAAAGTTAATTAATTAATTATTATTAAATTAAATAATTTATTGTAATTAATAACTGATACACTACCAACAAATTTTCATCATCCAACACGAATCTCAAAGTATGACACGAATCTCAAGATGATATTTTAAGCAAGAAACATTTAAATCTTGATAAAAAGTCATCCAGAACTCCGATTTCAGCAAACTTATAGTCAAACTGACATGTTCAATGAGACAGACCTAATGATATGAAAACTGGCCTAATCCAAGTCAAATCAAGCCCAAATCAAGTCATTAAACTATAGTTAGAAAATTTATGAATACATTTGAAAAATCAAACGTCTGTCAAATATGACAACTTTATACTCAAATCGAATGACCCGACAAGACGAATCCAAAGAGCTCAAGATGACTCAATTCTGACATCATTAAGGCACTCAAATATCCATTAAACGTCGTATGATCAAGAGAAGTTCTCTGGATTGTCTGATCAAAATAGTTTATATTTCTGCATTAGTTGCACCCATAACACTATAAATAGAGCTTCATCCCTTTCTTGATGGGGCAGGAAGTCTAGAGAGAGCCTAAGGTCTTGAGGAGAAGCTGCAGCTCAACATCTTNTAAAAAATAAAATAAAATACAATAAAGAATATCAGGTGAGGGGCGGGCAGGGCTAATACCGTCATTTCGAATGCTAAAAATGCAGGAATTTAAGGGGAGCAAGTTGCTCCGCTTTCTCTCCATTCCTTCTTCTTCCTCCTTTCTTCCCAAACAGACAGCGAGAAATCAAGGAAATAGAGGGATTGTAATCGAAGAGGGAAATAGAGAGACCGAGAGGAATGAAGACGTGCGAGCTCTGCGATCGGTCAGCGAGGATGTACTGCGAATCGGATCAGGCCNATTTCTGTAATCATCAATCAATAGTGGATTTCCGCAACTGAGCCAGACCCAGTGGTTTTTCCCTAACAGGTTTTTCACGTAAAAACTTATGGAGTCATCACCGCTTGTTTTCTCTTTCATTTGTGTGTGTGCTAAACTTTCGTACAACGCTAAGACGATAGTCTGTTACTCTACCGCCGTGAATTTTCTAGAACGCATCAATAACAATAAAACTTCTTGCATATTTTGATAATAAATGTATTAACTTTAAATCATTGGCCGAAGAAGGCGATTCATCGAACTATGAATGGGAAAAAAATGCGAAAAAGGCAGAATATTTAATAGAAAAGATTAGTTAAAGACATTAGGTTATAAAGTGATGATCCAATCGTCATCAATAGATGAAAAAAAAATGAAGATATAAAATGTTGTAGAATTAATATTAATTATATGATTAATAAATATGTATTATGTATTCATAAAATGATTAATTAATTAAAATTAAAAGTGTGATGATAAATAAATAAGTTCAATTATGTTTGTGTTTAGTTTATTAAAGTTTTGAACTTTAAAAAAAATATTAAAGCTTGTTTGTTTACTATTATAAAAGAACATGAATGAGTCTCAATTGAGCTGAGTTGTTCATCGAGTGCATTGGTTCATATACAGCCGTATTCGTACCCCACAATTCTTATATATTTACATAGATATCACCTATATTTTGATATTTACATTTATAGCACCATTATGTCATAAACCTGCCCACCAAAATGTGAATTTAATTTGGTGTGATGTTGAGGATTTGAGTGATATGCATGTAAATATGTAAATATGAATGCGTGGGCCTTCAATATCTAAAAAGATTAAAATTGTGTAGTATGTTTGTTGATGCTCCCACAATATTTATATGCATGGTGTCGAAACATTCATGAATATGAGAGCTTATTCCTTATAATAATAAGTACTTTGATTAATAAAAAAAAATTGAGAGACATTTGCTCCATATTTTGCTATGTTAGGTATACTAATTCATTATTGTGCATTAACACCCACCCAACCAACCCTAAACCCCGCAACGCACAAATACATATACAGTAAGATTTTGGGACCGAACTTTGATGAGCTTTAATCAAATGTTTGTAATGCGTCATATCCAATAGAATCCAAATTACGAGAAATTTTGTAAGGAAATATTTTTATGACGCCAATCAATGTTAAGAATTTAGTATTATTAAATTAAAAAAAAATATATACGATAAATTGGGATGTTCTGTACTTCTGTTTCGCAACTTGGCCGGGGGGGAAATCAAGCTGCCACGGTGGATCATATTTTGCCAGGTCAGATACAGAATGGTCCAACCACATGCGCCTTCCCTTCTCCCCTCTCCACCGGACACGTGGCAGAAGTGAATAAAGTCAATTGCGACTCTAGAGCAACGTTGGATTATATATATGTGCATTTATGATTCAATTCCCCCAAGTATTCCTAAACAATTGAATAAATTTGAGCCAGACTCAATATCATATTGTTCAGATTTATTTATTTTCTTATTTATATTTTGACGAAGTTAATTTGTAAATTATTCAGATTTTTAATTTTTTCTTATTTATTTATTACTTTTGTTAAGTTTTGGTGCGTGCTGGAAAATTCGCGACAGTAGAGTAACAGATTATTGCCTTAACATTGTACGAATATTCAACACTCACACAGATTAAAGAGAAACAAGCAGTGATGACTCCAGAAACTTTTACGTGGAAAACCAACCATGGGGTCTGGCCCAATTGCGAAAATTCACTATTGAGTGATGATTGCAAAGACCCCTGTCCCACAGATGGGAAAGAGTTATTAAGTTTCCAAGTTATAACGTCGACTGACGGCGTCTAGTCGGCGATGACCGACGGAGGTCGGCGGTGAACGACAGTAGTCAACAACAATCGATGATGGTCAACGGAGGTCAGTGGTGGTCGACTGCAGTTGATGACGTGTTGACGGAGGTCAACGGTGATCGACAGTGCTTGACGATGGCCGGCGGTGGCCGACGAAGGTCGGTGGAGATTGACGGAGCTCTGCAGTGATCGACGGTGGTTGACGATGGTCGAAGGTGGTCTACAAAGGTCGGCAGTGCTCGAAGGAGGTCGGTGGTGGTCGAAGGAGGTCGGTAGTGGTCGACGGTAGCCAACGGTGGCCGGCAGAGGTCGGCGGTGACAGAGATGATGTTGGACTTGAACTCCTTCTCAAAACCTCAAGTTCTCTCTCAAGCCTCTCCCTCATGTGAGAGGTGATGTTTTTTTGATAGTGTTTTGGGTGCAAATAATGCAGGAATACGAACCATTTTAATCGAACGGTCCTGAGAGCTTCCCTCGATCACATGACGTTTGATGGACATTTGAGTGTCTTAAAGATGTCGTAATTGAGCAATATTGGGCTCGTTAGATTCGTTTTTGTTAAGATTCTCGATTCGACTATAAACTCGCTATATTCGACATCCGTTTGACCTTTCAAATACCTCCGAAAAATCTTTAAAAAATGGTTTAATGATTTGATCCGGGCTTGATCTCACTCGGATTTGACTAGTTTTTATATCATTGGCTATGGTTGATTGAGCCAGTCAGCTTGAGCATAAATTTACTGAAATTAATATTTCTGCTCAAAATGTTACATCGAGATTCGTGTCATGCCTCGAGATTTGTGACGGACGATGAAAATTTGTTGGTGTTGTATCAAGTTTAAGTTAGAATTGAATAGTTAGCATTTTCTTAATATTTATATAATATCAGATAAGATTATTATTTTGAGAACTACAAAAAAAAAATTACCATAATAAAAAAGTAAAAAAAAATTATTTTAAATAATATTAGAAAACGTTTATTGAAAAGCGAATAGATATATTCATCAAGAAAAATGAATTCAAATTGATTCCTTANCCCAAAAGTAGAATATTATGTTATTCTTTTCTGCGATTGTAGTTTTCTATGGTTTTGAGGGAGTCAAATATAAGAGGGTACAATGAATGTTGTTCGCTTTGTAATCGCTCCTACATGTAGCTTTGATTGGTCGTTAATGCTTTGTTCTTGGAATTATATACTTGCTCCTTAAAAAAATCGTACGAAATTTTACAAAAATCCCAATGAAGGAACGACCAGGACTGATTATGTATAGAATTTATTTTGGCAACTTATATAAAGGTGATAACATTAAACTTTATATAGTTCAATAAAGATTGAGTTGCCTCTAGTAAGAGCCATAGATAAATCTACTATCATGAATGAGTCAAGTTAATAATATGAATTATAAAATACAACTAGAAAATAGGATCTAAAATTTAAAAACATCTACTTATGTGTAGCTAAAACAATGGTCTAACAGTTAAAAACATTTTCTCCGACACTAAAAAATCCCTTCCTCAGAATTGGCAAATTCCGAGATAATTTAAAAAAATTCAAGTCATATTTTCATAAAACTACCAGTTTCTTTGGAAACAAAATAAATAAATAAAATAAAAACAACTCTGAAGAAAACAAATTTAAAGTTGTTTCTGAATTTTCTGCTTATTAAATCTTTCAAACATACAAAACAAGAAAAAAAAAACATATTTACATAAAGAACCTTCCCGCACTCCTCCCTCAGCAGCGGCATTAAAAAAACAACATTTTAATATAAAAAAAATACGCATAAAAATATATATTTAAAAAAATTGTTATTAACAGTAAAAAGTAATGTTTAAAATTTGAATTTAATATAAATAAATTAAAATTTATGCATGAGATAAATGAATATATAAGAATTAATGGTGGTGTAAATTTCTCCAAGGGGGGAGAAAAACATAGATCATAGCACGCAGTAAGCTAAACTGCACCAGCAAGCCATTGAAGCAATCGCAAAAAATCGAAAAAAACCAAATCGAACAGATAAATCTTTGAAAATACAGACTGAATCCTCAAACCACAAGCATCCTAAAATGTAGGAAACACGGCCCNCTCCACCCGACGAGCTTCTGCTGCCGCTGATCTTGTCTCTTCCCCTTCCGGCAGCCCTCCGATCTAGGTCAGCAGTAAATCTCATCATTCCTTGTTTTAGGAATAAAATTGTACTGATTTAAGAGAACTCGTCTTATGGGCGGCTTATTTGGCATACTTTTTTTCATACCAAACTACCTACACCATTTTCTTAAAAAAAATTTATGCTTCTTTGTTCGAAGATTTTCTTGATATTTTGAAACAAAGAAAAATAATTTTAGGATTGTTGAGGCATGATCATACATAGATTTCTGGATTCTTAGTTTCTGATTCATACAAATAGGATAAGTATTAATAATGTTTGTAAAATTAGTATTGTTTATTGTAGAATTTATTAAGTATGATAACGTAGAAGAGTTATAGAAATATTTTCCGACAATATTCCCTATTATTTAATTTGTTGGATAATAAATAATATTGAGGAGTCTAGAGGGAAGACGTCTCCGGATGGGAAGGGACGGTGCCGCCGTACGCCGTTCGGTCCGCTAATAGGATTTCCCCATCACATCATTACGTGTGAGCTGTCTGTTGCTCATTAATTCTTAGCCACAAGTTTTAGAGAGAGACAGAGAGTGTGTGTGTGTGTGGGTGTAAATGTATAGCGATGTTCTGTGTGGCGTTGGGGACCATTTTTTCTGATTTATTATATATATTATTTTTTAGCATATTGAAGTAGTGAACGACATGGATCATAAAACGCGTGTAGTCGGGCCAAGGTGCATGGACAGCCTCAGCCATGTAAAGTGCTGGTGAAGACTTGGAATTCGAGCCGCCCATTTGGCTCACTACCGAACCACGTCATTGTCCTCTTACGTTCCACCTTTAGCCATCTTTGAACTGGGAATTGGAGTTATGGATGTGGCCAGCTTTGTTTGTTGGTTTAGATCCAATTCTGTGCCACATATTTTTAGGGCGTTCAGTTATGAATGATAGGTTGATGATAACTCTATTCAAATCAGGACTCAACTGTTATTATTATTATTTTATTTTATTTTCATAAAGTTTATGCATTTAGTGCTATATATTATGCTACGCTTTCTTTGATAGATCATATTTAATTTGAAAAGCTGTTTTAATTCCAGTACGTTAATGCTTCTCTCTGGCTCAATTTTTTTCTTCTTCAGTTTATTTTGAATTTTAAAATATTAGAATAAATGTGTATTTACATATCTAACACCTAAACTTTGATTTTTTTTGCATTTCTAATGCCCAAATCTTTTATATGATATCATAAATATCATTTTTGTAATTAAAAAAAAATGAAATGCACCTTTTTTTGCATAAATAAGTTTGGCATATATGTTAAAATTGAAGTATAGGTGTTAGTTAGATATGCATGAACATAAGAATTGAATGATATGTATGTAAATCTTCCCTTTTTTTTTCTGATATATTGTATATCATAGATTTAATATTTTTTCGAAATACTCAGTGGAGTAGTATCAATAGTTGGTTTGAGTTTCTGTTGTTTGGGACGAGTTTTTATACAGTTTTATTAGGCCCTTTTCATATTTGTGATGATTTTAATAGTTTCAGTTTACCTTCTTTAGCTTCGAGTTAAAATAATTGAAATAGGTTGAAAACTGAAAATTGCGGCTAGCTTCAAAGTTACGTTGATCAAAATTGATTAGCTTTTGCCGATTTTGATTCAATTTCGAACTAAACATGAAAACTATACCTTTCATATAGTGATGAGCTAAAACATAAGTGAAGCTTTTCATCGAAATTATAAAAGACAACTTACAGTGCCATCGAATGTTTAGGTCTTGTTGAAAGGCCAAGAAGTCTTTATAGGCAAAATAATGTTAATCTTATCTGGATTGTGAAGGCTTTGTTTTTTATGTGAGGTGCAAATCCTGCGATGTACTCCGCCCTAATTATTTCTAAACAAAAGTCAACAGATTCTTAACTAAAAAAAAAAGGAAAAAAGAAAAAGAAAAAGAAAAGAAATAGTCCATCCTGTGCATGAAGTTTTCTGTGCTTGCTAAGTTAAATTTTCTCTTTCTATGCTTTTATTCCTTCAAATGTTATGAATTGTTTTTGGGACATGGTAAGAATTCTTGGCACATCATTGATAGTAAAAGGAAGCATTTCTTTTCAGCCAGGTATAGAAAGCTATTGGTTCTTTGCTAAATAGCTTTTCGTCGAAGACTTTTGTCAGTAGAAAAGCCGTAGCTGCTCTATCTATTCGGTCCCTCCCCCCACTATAATGGCAGATGGAGAGAGCATATTTGGGTGTTCAAAGGTCACAAAAAGGCAATACTTTATCTGAGTTTTCAATTATAGGGCATTATGTGCACTACCTCTAAAGTTGGAAACTTCAAAAATTTCTTAACCTATTCATGATTATGCTTTAGGAAAAGTATTCATTTGATTCTCAAATGCAATGACGATGACGCAGACTTAATATCTGAGGCTTGTGAATTAATAAATAATCATTTCTTTGGTTCTCAGATATATCTGTAAAATTCCCTGCCTGCTTAAAAAGCTCGACTAGACTGAAAACCTGACAGGACATTTCTTTTTTTTTTCCAGCTGGTTACCTGAGTCAATATTTACTTTTGTACATAACGAAGAAAGGTGTGGAAGCTGGAGCGGACTTGGTCAATGGAATGTTGAAGGTCATATTCTGTCAAAAACTATATGGCCCAAAAGTAGAATATTATGTTATTCTTTTCTGCGATTGTAGTTTTCTATGGTTTTGAGGGAGTCAAATATAAGAGGGTACAATGAATGTTGTTCGCTTTGTAATTGCTTCTAAATGCAACTTTGATTGGTCGTTAATGCTTTGCTCTTGGAATTATATACTTGCTCCTTAAAAAAATTTAAAAAATTCCCAATGAAGAAACGGCCAGGACTGATTATATATAGAATTTATTTTCGCAACTTATATAAAGGCGATAACATTAAACTTTATATAGTTCAATAAAGATTGAGTTGCTTCTAGTAAGAGCCATAGATAAATCTACTATCATGAACGAGTCAAGTTAAACAATATGAATTATAAAATACAACTAGAAAATAGGATCTAAAATTTTAAATACATATACTTATGTGTATCTAAAACAATGGTCTATTAGTTAAAACGTTTTCTCCGACACTAAAAAATCCCTTCCTCAGAATTGACAAATTCCGAAATAATTTAAAAAAATTCAAGTCATATTTTCATAAAACTACCAATTTCTTTAGAAACAAAATAAATAAATAAAGAAAAACAACTCTGAAGAAAACAAATTTAAAGGAGTTTCTGAATTTTCTGCTTATTAAATCTTTCAAACATACAAAAACAAGAAAAAAAAAACACATTTACATAAAGAACCTTCCCGCACTCCTCCCTCAGCAGCGGCACTAAAAAAAACAATATTTTAATATAAAAATATAAGCATAAAAATATTTATTTAAAAAAAATTGTTATTAACAGTAAAAAGTAATGTTTAAAATTTGAATTTAATATAAATATATTAAAATTTATGCATGAGATAAATGAATATATAAGAATTAATGGTGGTGTAAATTTCTCCAGGGGGGGGGAGAAAAACATAGATCATAGCACGCAGTAAGCTAAACTGCACCAGCAAGCCATTGAAGCAATCGCAAAATATCGAAAAAAACCAAATCGAACAGATAAATCTTTGAAAATACAGACTGAATCCTCAAACCACAAGCATCCTAAAATGTAGGAGACACGGCCACAACTTCATAGATGTGTCACAGGATAATATGGCCAACATTTGAGACCGAAAATACTCCTAGAAAATTATAAAACAAAATCTACAGCAGTTGTTTTCTCGCGAAAAATAAGTAGTAGTAGACCCAACTAGCAAACGAGCGGCTCCGTAACATCCAGCAGCTTTACATTGAACATAGCAGGAACTGAAACAACAAAATTAGATAACATATGTATTACTACTTTCTATGGCAGCTAAAAAAATATAGCATGTGAGAAAGTCAAAAGCAGTCTCCATAGAATTTCNGTAACATCCAGCAGCTTTACATTGAACATAGCAGGAACTGAAACAACAAAATTAGATAACATATGTATTACTCCTTTCTATGGCAGCTAAAAGAATATAGCATGTGAGAAAGTCAAAAGCAGTCTCCATAGAATTTGCAGTAAATGTTTGTAGCTGCCATTGTGAGAGATTTGTCGTTCTAGAATTTTGTCAATAATATGATTTTAGATCAGATGATGCAATTCATCACCTTCAAATAATTGAATGCAAAGATGCATATATTGTTTTCTACATATAAACATATCTTTCAACGAAAAGAATGGGTGCGGAATTTTACTAAATCCAAAGCTCACATTTGTTGGGACTTGGGCAGATCAATTTCAGTAGCATCCATGTCACAAGCTAATGTGCAAATGATAAAACACTGGGTGTAGGAAAAGGAGGCACGATTTTAAAAAATGACCAGTTTATTAAATTTATCATTTAATTTGCTGTGGTAAGACAAACAATGGTTTCAAATTTGAAAAACATTCTCAAAACTCCATTATAAAAGAGGATCGCAATTTCACATTTAAAAAAAAAAAAACGATGAAATCATTCACATTCAAAATAGGTAGACGGCATCAATATTTTTAAAAACATGTTTTTATTTGCAAGCAAACAAATAAGACTTTGCTAGAGATCAAAAGCAATGTTGCTATTAAATTTTATGCTTATAATGATCTCACCTGGATTCAAGCTGAAAGCATATAACTGCAGGCTTTCAAGAATCTGCAACAAAACCAAACATTATCCGTCCGGCCAGAAAAAATTAGCAAACAGCAAAAGAATTAGATAACTGTATAAACAAGAGTAATATGAAAGAACACAAAAACAAAGTAAACCTATATATTGAAACATATAATAAGTTCTACAGTCTGGAAAAAAAAATGCTTATTTTACACCTAATTAAAACTTGATGTTGCATAATATACAACAGAAGTAAAACAGCCGTGTACAGTAGCGGTGGCTCAATAACAGCAAAATGGTAAACCTTATGTTAGCTCAAAAAACTTTTAATCAAATGGACAAAACTTAAATTATTCATCCTAATAAAAACTGCATGAGAAAATAAAGATATTTAATGAAAATCTTCTTATACAACATTATCCATTTAACCTTTGACCTAGCCCTTTTTTATTTCATAATCATTCCAAATTATTTTCATTAATCATAATGTAGAGAAGGAAACAAAAACAGGTTACTAAGAAATTCAAATCTAACGCTCATAAAAGGAGAAAGCTTCCCCAAAAAGCTATTATCAACACTTAACACTACGTAGACAATTCCCGGCCAACAGCAAATATAGAAACACAAGACAATTCCCGGCCAACAGCACATAGACACAAAGTTTGAGAAGAAATACAAAATTTTATTGAACGATTGAATATCATTAAAATGCCTAAATAAGTTTTATTTATAATCAAAACCTAACCCATAATTGGTAGTTCCCCAAATCATACAACTAAAGCAAAAAAATAAAAAAAATAAAAAATAAAAAACAAAAAAATCAAGTTTCAAATCATAGTTTCAATACAATGATATGTTTAATCTATAAAACTCAACAAAAATGGAAAGTCTTGGTCCCAACTTTAGTAATAAGAGCACAGGACAAGAAGATATAGGAATAAACCAATTAAAGGAACAAAGTTTTGCCAATGAAGTACATAAGTACATGTTTGACACTAAGAAAATCAATGCTAATAAAGGATTGCATGAGGAGGTTATAAAAAAAAAAACGCCTATCTCAACAACATGAGAGCTAAAGCAGGAATAGAAGGAACCAGAGCAACAAACCTTGGCCAACAGGTCGAAAGAATAAGAGAATTAAACATATGCTGAAATAGAACAGCTGAACTGGAGAATCTAACAAGAGTTGAATTGAAACAGCTTGCAATAAAAAAGATATCCAAATTTGACAGAAAGAATCAAAACATTAGAGCACATCATGTTCCACTAAGCACTAAGCATCATAGGTATGTTACAACAGACTGAACTAGAAAAAATGGAAACTACCACAAAGAGAACCAAATCAATATCAACGCTAAGACGTGACTTAGACTAGTATAAGCTTCCAAATATGCACAATCCTATCCGACTTGAAATAATTCGGTTCCACCAACTAATTAAGAATTTGATACTCAAGAGACAAATTTATAGTTAATATGCATCTGATAAAAATAATCCAGGAGGCAATTAGGTCCAACAAGCCAATGCACGTCATGGTTCTAACACCACCATCTAGAGTGGAAAAAAAAATCATCATTATAATAGCTTTAGGAACGAGATGCCTAAAACTACCTGAGCAGCTTTTGAACATGAATTTTCAAGCAGAAGAAGAAAAAAGAGAAATTCATAGCATTGTTATCAGTTTAAATGAAATCAAGTTAGAAGAATTAACAACTAGACTAAAACAATACTCCATATAATTATCAAATTATCAGCATTTATTAAAATGTGCTATAATTGTAAGGAATTCAACAATTCTTTCTACAACTGTTTTAAAAATAGATGAAAAATTCTTCATATCATCATACTAGTTTGCATTTCACATACCTTATATTAACATCAACGGTGAATTTATAATTGAAATAAAAAATAATTAAATTTCCATAAAATTATCAAATTATCAGCCTTTATCAAAATGTGCTATAATTGTAAGGAATTCAACATTTCTTTCTACAACTTTTTTAAAAATAGATGAAAAATTCTTCATATCATCATACTAGTTTGCATTTCACATACCTTATATTAACATCAACGGTGAATTTATAATTGAAATAAAAAATAATTAAATTTCTAAAAATATTATCATGCAAAATCATAGAAGCCATAAAAATGAATAATATGATAAGAAGCAAATAATTAAATGGTAAAATATTAATATGTGTCATAATAGATAATAATAACGGTCCAGTGTAAGCTCTTACAGGATGAGGTGAAAAAAAAATGAAACCACACAAATATGAGCCTAGAAAAATACATAACCTATTAAAGAAAATTATTTCAAATGGCTTAAAGATTACTTGTGATGAAATCTCTACATTGTCATTAATAAATTCTTTTAGATGCAATTTTGAATTTCAAATTTCTACGTAGGGCCTCTAACAGTAATAAATTCTTTGAACATTAATGCAATTTCACTTTTTCCCAAAGGTTCTTTTATCAATGGGTAAGCCAATAACTCAATAATAAAATAAATAAATAAATAAATAAATAAGATTAACAGAGAGAGTTTTACTAGAATCTTCAATAAAAGTGTAATCAGCGAATTCTACGATTCTTAGTCTGCGCTATTGATTTAACTTCACATTCAAGAGTAGATTCAATGTATGTTGGAAGTTCAAATTCATATTTATTTAGGAAAGGATTCAATTTCCATTATAAATTCAACACAATCAAAATTACATTTGAATTCTGATGACAATTGACCATAAGTTCAATTTCAATAGCCGGTTGAGGTTTAGATTTAGAATTGAATCAAACTCTACTTCCAAATTTAGCTTTTGCCTCTCGCTCAGATTTACAAAGAAATTTTAACGTAAGCGTGATTTGCCAACTGAACATTACCAGATGTGCATTCGTATTATAACTAGAAATCATTTTTTGCATCTAACATATCTTCCAAAGAATATTCATGAACTACAAAATATTCAATAAGTTCAAATTTGATCATCCATTATCCCTACGCTGATGCATATTTGATAAAATTCAAATCAGAAAATAATAATTTCTCCCTAATTGAAGATAAAAAAGTCCTAGCAAAATGAATGTAATATGCTTTAACATTCAAAGATCTAGATTAAATTATCATATAATGATTTTGGTGAATTATAATGTAATTCAATCATAATCTCTCAAAGAAAACCATTAATAAAACAAGCAAGTTAACAAAATAGTCTATAGTGAAATAATTTAGCCACAAGATTTTCAAATATTAATAATATTCGAGCATAACATATATTTTTTGTTTACAATGATTAAATTGCTCATGCAGCTGGTTCATATACTCTCAAAAATGATAAAATTCGACTTTAAGGATTAAGCCGCATCAAACCATGTAGATGTTGCACCAACACTCAGCCAATATCATTTCCCACTAAATTCATATTAGCAATTTCAATTATTTCAAAATCAAACAGATGATGCATCCAAAAAATTTTTTTAAATTATCGAATACAACTTGAAGTTTCCCTAAAGTAACACCTCCCGTCAAATTTAGGAAAATAATGTTGAACCTCATGATATTCACATAACTTAACTATTTTTTTCTAAATTAAATCAATTTGACTTTCTAATTGATTCATATATTACATCCTGTTTCTAATTAACAAGATGAGCGCATATGCTCTAAAATACGAAATCTGATGAAAGATGCTTTAACGATTTACGAATTTTCTAATACGAATCTAGGCTGCTCCAACAACAAACATGCACAAAACATAAAAAATTTGTAGTTTAGCAGCTTTTAAGAAGGAAAAGTTTAATCTTTTAGAAAAAAATTAAAAGTACGCAAAGCTCATGGCAATTAATACTCTAAAAATATCCAAAACTGAAATTTTCACTGAAATTTTGAGATTGAAAAAAAAAGGTGATTAGGATTCACATTGCAAGAAAAAAAAACCAAGTTACCGCAAATGAAATATTGTAAACTGTGTTTAATTGAACTTAAAACAGAAAAGAAAAAAATATTTGATGCAAGCACAATCAGTCATGTAGCGGTATATGCAAAATTTTATTTTAGTTAATTTTTTAAAAGTACCAAAATAGTCCCCTGACTATTTTCATGGGGCCATTTTAATCTCAAAGTATATAAAAGTGTCAAATTGGCTCCCATGCTCTTTAAATGAGGGCTGAAACAGTCCCTACAGAAGACCATCAGAGCTCCAATTTAAAGAAATTAATTACTTGGCACATCCCCATGTATATAGTCAGGGGACCATTTTGTTTATTGAGGACATTAAAACATTTCAATTAGTTCTGAACTTCTTTGATTTCTTTCTTTGTAAATTACATTTGATTTACAGAATTACCATTAGTTCATCCAAACCAGAAATCAACACAAAATCATACTGTCGCGTATCTTTTCAAGTCATCCAGCCCAAATTCATCAAGCAGCATGAATTCTAATATTTGTCATTGTTCCCAGGCTGACTTTGATAACCATTAGGCAAAACTATAGCCAAGCGACTCAAGCAGAAGCTCCAGTGATGATGACAATGACCACGAACGACCAATTGAGAAATTTAACCCCATTCAAACAATTCAAGATGAGATCTCATAAGATATTGCTCAATTAGAGCATCCAATACGAAAGAGCATATGCTTTGTAATAATGACTACATTTGTTACTGTTTAAGTACTAGATAACAAGATGAAAGTTGCATTTGATAAGCTGTTCAACCAGGCCAACATAATAAAAAAATGTTTCATTCATGATAATCTAGGGAAAGATGATGCTTTCCTAGGGAGGAGAAAAAAAAAAACTCCAATTTGCATAGAGTGGCTGGCCGTCAATTAATATTATAAAATTTAATATCTGCTCATCAACTAAAAGATAAGTAATTGTGCTTAGTATTCAATATGATTAACCTTCGAGGCCTTATCTGTGTCATTTGGATGCTACTTTCAAATTTTGGGTGAGTGATGTGGTGTTGGTACTTAATTAAACCTAATCAACATGATATCATCACTCATTGTCATAATAGTAATAGAAGAAAATATTGCGTCAGGACACCGTAGGTGCGGATTAGTGGTATTGTGATAGTATTATGTAGAATACTACCAATTTGCACCTAATCCGCACCTACCTCATCAACACACATTATTTTCTCTAATATTAGCCACATTTCTCTGATCACAACATTTTGCATTTTATTAGTAAAGGAATAGTACTACCATTACTTGTTCTATTTAATTATAAGCAAAGTGTGTGTGTGCGCGCGCGCGCACACGCACACTCAAAAAAGAGAAAAGACTATCAATTTGGCGAGAGAAACAATAAATACTACATAATAAAAAGTTTGTCAGTTTATATTTTCTCTCTTTACCTTTTTTTTGTAGTTCTCTTCACAAAGTTTCCGCATCATAGTGGTATTAGAGCCCATAGATAAAAAACCATGAAAAAAGGAAGTAAACGTCCAGCCATCAACAACAATCAAAATCTAGATGTCTTATGGGTTTCACAAAATAATCTCACTAGGGGAGTGGAAAACCTCACCACTGAATTCCTAAACTATCCTTGGAATTGCTGTGTGAGATTCAAGCCATCAAATAGAAAAAAATCAAATTAATCCAACAATGAAATTGAGAAGTTTGGCAGTCATGCCCGCTCCCAGCTTCATTCCTACAGGACATCTCAGCGCCACATTTATTTGGTTGAACCCTTAGATAATTCAGAATGTATAAAAAAGATGCAATTCAATTTGTCTAAATCCAACAAAAATCGACAATGGTCGAGCATAATTTATAGCTAGTAGAAGGTATGTTACTCGTGATTGAAATCACAATGTGTACCTTGTCAAATTGGATATACGCTTTTCAATGAACATCTACTCACTGAAAATTATTTAAATTAGTAACAAGTAGTAGAAATCTTCTTAAGAGAATACAAAAATTTCGCTAGAGAAACAAGTTAAATATGCAGCCTATCGATTAAAAATAGGAGCACACCATGGAGGTTGCAGCTTCAATAAATGCAAAGGCAGAAAAAAAAGGGTTCAATCCATGATTGGTTCAGAATGAAACAATTTTTGAGGAGGCATTTCCAACCCATCGACTTTGAGTAGATGCTATATGGGCAATATCAACAATGCGTGCAAAAACTTGAATCCAAAAATGAGTACATTTAAGAGTTCTATTGCCTCAGGGCATGAAACAATCACAATGAGTCAAGTAATCAAAATTGGTCAATTGCTATAACAGACTTTGTATTAGAATTTAAGGTGCTATTGAGAACACATTAGAATTAAGCTTGATGTGGTCATCATCCCAAGTAGTGAAACTTTTAAACAGAGATGTAACTTAACAGGAATGCCATAAGTGGGTCTTTCCGCTGTCTTCAAAAACTTTGAAGCCAGCAACTGACAGGAACTGCAACTCCTATGGTGAACTCTCTTTAGTCCCAAACCACAACTACTACCGTCTCTGCAGTAAATGAATAAGGGGCTTCTCAAGGCTATGCACTCGATCAAATAACACAAAAAGAAAATCTGTAGCCCAGACCATCCAATTTGATGTATTTTTTATTGAATTCAGCCATATCATAAATCAAGTCCTTCGTTCCAGTAAATTCAATTTTTAGAAAATGAATTCAGGGAGGAGGGGCAAAACAAAGAGAAAGCGAAAGAGGCGTCTGAAGTGGAAAAATTGGTTAGGGATAAAGGGTAAGCATTTGCATGTGTTCTGGATAAATTACTCACAGCACCACAGAAAATTACAACATCCTAAATTGTGTCATATTCCGTACGAGATGCACTATCAGTGAAAAAGTATATGACTTGCTTATTGATAATGGTTGCTCTGAGAACATAAGTTCTAATAAATCAGTTGGTCAGACCTTCTATCTCAATGTAACCATACTCGCACAACCCTACGAAATCAATTGGGTTTGAAAAAAGGGAATAGATATATTTGTCTAAAAAGTGTCGCATCAACTTTCTTATTAGCAAACATTTTATATTTGAGGTGTTTCACAAAGTTTTGGATGTGAACGTGTGTCATCTTATATTGGGCTGGTCGTGACAATTTGGGCAAATGTGTACTCTTTTGAATGGAAAGGCAAAACTCAATATGTTGCTCGGGGTAACAATTAAACTTGAAAAGCTTTCAGGCAGGTNACAAGAGTAATATGAAAGAACACAAAAACAAAGTAAACCTATATATTGAAACATATAATAAGTTCTACAGTCAGGAAAAAATATGCTTATTTTACGCCTAATTAAAACTTGATGTTGCATAATATACAAAAACAGAAGTAAAACAGCCGTGTACAGTAGCGGTGACTCAATCACAGCAAAATGGTAAACCTTATGTTAGCTCAATGAATTTTTAATCAAATGGACAAAACTTAAATTATTCATGCTTAATAAATATTCATTCCTAATAAAAACTGCATGAGAAAATAAAGATATTTAGCCAAAATCTTCTTATACAACTTTATCCGTTTAACCTTTGACCTAGCCCTTTTTTATTTCATAATCATTCCACATTATTTTCATTAATCATAATGTAGAGAAGGAAACAAAAACAGGTTACTAAGAAATTTCAAATCTAACGCTCATAAAAGGAGAAAGCTTCCCCAAAAAGCTATTATCAACACTTAACCTACGGAGACAATTCCCGGCCAACAGCAAATATAGAAACACAAGACAATTCCCCGCCAGCAGCACATAGACACACAAAGTTCGAGAAGAAATACAAACTTTTATTGAATGATTGAATATCATTAATATGCCTAAATAAGTTTTATTTATAATCAAAACCTAACCCATAATTGGTAGTTCCCCAAATCAAACAACAAAAGCAAAATNAAGAAATTCAAATCTAACGCTCATAAAAGGAGAAAGCTTCCCCAAAAAGCTATTATCAACACTTAACCTACGTAGACAATTCCCGGCCAACAGCAAATATAGAAACACAAGACAATTCCCCGCCAACAGCACATAGACACACAAAGTTCGAGAAGAAATACAAAATTTTATTGAATGATTGAATGTCATTAATATGCCTAAATAAGTTCTATTTATAATCAAAACCTAACCCACAATTGGTAGTTCCCCAAATCAAACAACAAAAGCAAAATAATAATAATAATAATAATAATAAACAAAAAAATCAAGTTTCAAATCATAGTTTCAATACAATGATATGTTTAACCTATAAAACTCCGAAAAAATGGAAAGACTTGGTCCCCACTTTAGTAACAAGAGCACAAGACAAGAAGATATGGGAATAAACCAATTAAAGAAACAAAGTTTTGCCAATGAAGTACATAGGTACATGTTTGGCACTAAGAAAATCAATGCTAATAAAGGATTGCATGAGGAGGTTATTAAAAAAAAAAAAAACGCCTATCTCAACAACATGAGAGCTAAAGCAGGAATAGAAGGAACCAGAGCAACAAACCTTGGCCAACAGGTTGAAAGAATAAGATAATTAAACATATGCTGAAATAGAACAGCTGAACTGGAGAATCTAACAAGAGTTTAATTGAACCAGCTTGCAATAAAAAAGATAAGCACCAAGCATCATAGGTATGTTACAACAGACTGAACTAGAAAAAATGGAAAATACCACAAAGAGAACCAAATCAATATCAACACATAAGACGTGTATTAGACTAGTATAAACTTCCAAATATGCACAATCCTATCCGACTTGAAATAATTCGGCTCCAACAACTAATTAATAATTTGATACTCGAGAGACAAATTTCGGCATATAGTTAATATGCATCTGATAAAAATAATCCAGGAANCATAGGTATGTTACAACAGACTGAACTAGAAAAAATGGAAACTACCACAAAGAGAACCAAATCAATATCAACACATAAGACGTGTATCAGACTAGTATAAACTTCCAAATATGCACAATCATATCCGACTTGAAATAATTCGGCTCCAACAACTAATTAATAACTTGATACTCGAGAGACAAATTTCGGCATATAGTTAATATGCATCTAACAAAAATAATCCAGGAGGCAATTAGGTCCAACAAGCCAATGCACGTCATGGTTCTAACACCACCATCTAGAGTAGAAAAAAAAAATCATCATTTATAACAGCTTTAGGAACTAGATGCCTAAAACTAACTGAGCAGCTTTTGAACATGAATTGTCAAGCAGAAGAAGAAAAAAGAGAAATTCAGAGCATTTTTATCAGTTTAAATGAAATCAAGTTAGAAGAATTAACAACTAGATTAAAACAATACTCCATAAAATTATCAAATTATCAGCATTTATCAAAATGTGCANAAGAAGAAAAAAGAGAAATTCAGAGCATTTTTATCAGTTTAAATGAAATCAAGTTAGAAGAATTAACAACTAAACTAAAACAATACTCCATAAAATTATCAAATTATCAGCCTTTATCAAAATGTGCTATAATTGTAAGGAATTCAACATTTCTTTCTACAACTTTTTTAAAAATAGATGAAAAATTCTTCATATCATCATACTAGTTTGCATTTCACATACCTTATATTAACATCAACGATGAATTTATAATTGAAATAAAAAATAATTAAATTTCTATAAAATTATCAAATTATCAGCCTTTATCAAAATGTGCTATAATTGTAAGGAATTCAACATTTCTTTCTACAACTTTTTTAAAAATAAATGAAAAATTCTTCATATCATCATACTAGTTTGCATTTCACATACCTTATNTGAAGTTAAAAAAAAAAAAAAAAAAAACATGAAACCACACAAATATGAGCCTACAAAAATACATAACCTATTAAAGAAAAATATTTCAAATGGCTTAAAGATTACTTGTGATGAAATCTCCACATTGTCATTAAATTCTTTTAGATGAAATTTTGAATTTCAAATTTCTTCTTAGGGCCTCTAACAGTAATAAATTCTTTGAACATTGATGCAATTTCACTTTTTCCCGAAGGTTCCTTTTATCAATGGGTAAGCCATTAATNATAAATTCTTTGAACATTGATGCAATTTCACTTTTTCCCGAAGGTTCCTTTTATCAATGGGTAAGCCATTAACTCAAGAATTAAAAAAAATAAAAAAATAAAAAGGATTAGCAGAGGCTTTTATTAGAATCTTCAATAAAAGTGTAATTAGCAAATTCTACAATTCTTAGTCTGCGCTATTGATTTAAATTCACATTCAAGAGTAGATTCAATGTATGTTAGAAGTTCAAATTCATATTAATTTAGGCAAGGATTCAATTTCCATTATAAATTCAACACAATCAAAATTACATTTGAATTCTGATGACAATTGACCATAAGTTCAATTTCAATAGCCGGTTGAGGTTTAGATTAAGAATTGAATCAAACTCTACTTCCAAATTTAGCTTTTGCC